>VWZI01018414.1:0-17357 GCA_013396835.1 Psilopogon haemacephalus | reverse complement strand
CTGACAAAGATGTTAAACAGCACTGGTCCCAGCACTGCCCCCTGAGGGATGCCACTTTTCACTGGTCTCCAGGTGGACATTGTGCCCTTGATCACCACTCTCTGTGTGCGACCATCCAGCCAATTCCTTATCCAGTGAGTTGTCCACCTAATCTAAGCTTGAGATTGTTGTCTACCTAATCTAAGCTTGAGACTAAACTCCTGATTTCTCCTCTGAGAAAAGAATTCTTTGTCTGTCTTATGGAGAAGAAAGCAGGTTTTTGAAAGCCTGTGGATTGAGAGAGACTCAACTTATGGGTTGCGATAAGTCCAGAACAGTTGTTTTCTGCAATTCCTTCCTCTTCATACTTTTCCTCTCCTCTGGCATGCATCCACAGGTTGTAGTCTTTCAGAATAAACTATCTTTTTGCATATGGTTTTCATGGCCTGTAGCTTCCTTCTGTGCATATCCATCTGTTCTATCCATGGGCTACAGCGTGAACATTGGCACCATCATGATCATCTCCACAGAGTGCAGGGAAGTGCCTGCTCCACCACGGCCTCCCACGGGCTTCATCTGTGCTTGGACACCTGCATCTGCTCCCCCTCCTCCTCATAGGGCCCACAGGTCTGTTTCTCATGCTTTTCCCCTCTCCTAAGGCAATATATTGCCTTCCCTTATACAGACTTTCCCAAGGCACCACCATTGTGTCCTGCAATGGCTTGGTTGGAACGCCCTCACAGAAGCTCTCCTGAAGCCTCCCATGCAAACACCTGGGCACCTATATACAATTCCTTGAATTTCCAGCTTTTGTAGAGCCTTAACATCAACTCTGGACAACTTTTTTTTTTTTTTTTTTTCTTCCCCCCCCCGGTAGCTTTACTTTTTCAAACAAAGATGATGGAAAAGCCAGTACTTTCTTAACTTAGAAAGACATAATGTTCCCAATATAATCAACAGAGTCAAAGCATTCCTGAGAACTCAACTCATTCACCCAGAAAGGAAAGGTGTTTTAATCCAATGTTCCTAAATTTGATCTTTCATATAGAGGTGCTCTAGAGAACAGAAAGATGAAAACAGCACAGCTAAGGAGCTAGTGGAACATATAATGACTTTCTCAGAACAAAGGATTTGGAATAGGCCTCCCGTCCTATTAGCCTGCTTCCTTTTTATCGAAGGGTTAGCCTTTCCTAACCTCTGCCTGTGGCTAAAGCACACAGCAAAGCATGTCTATGTGGTGCTCCCATGGTGCCTGTCAGGCCACCTGACTAACAAAGACATAAAAATACATGTGAGTTGGAAATTCCTAGAAACAACTTTGCCCTTTTTGAAGAATCCAAGGAATGGGAACTATGAGAATTGCCACAGTCACCTGGGACAAGACAGCCATCACAATAACTTCTGTTCTCATTCTGAGGGTGTTGCTGGCATCCTATATTAACTGTAAAGAAATTATCCTACTAAGTATCAGTTCCCATTCTGAGTTCAGAGATGCTATGACCACAACAGCAAGTCAACACAAGAAATAGCAACATTGTTTTACTTAATACCTCACATTGGGCTTAGTTTTAAGAAGAATCCATATTCAGAATTCCTCTTCCAAAATGAAAGAATTATATGTAACTAGTTGGTGCTGAAAAAGAGAAACAATGATGACATTTCCAGGCACCTATAAAATATGGATTGCATGATTTTGCCTTCTGTAAGGTAAAAAGATACTGATTCTTTACCACTATGGTTTGTAAAGCAGACGTAAAATGGTAAGCTTTTATGTAACACTTCATTAGACTTTCTTTGCAAAAATGACAGTTTCATAATACGCAAAATTCATTTGAACCCCACCATAAATCTAAGATCAAAGGGACTGCTTTCTTGCTATCTGTGTATCAATATTTAATCTGTTTATAGCAGAAGGGGGGAAAAAGAAGACATTTCAAACCCCGGGACTAAGACATCACCAATAGGCTAAATAAACTCCATCAGAAAATTGCAAACCAAAAGGCAGCAGAGAATTAGATCTACTCAGAAAAGAAAACCCCAAAATTCACAACCAAAACATTCACCCAACATAAAACCCACCCAAACGTAATTAATAAAGCCAAACAAAACCCAAGACCCCTCTCAAAAAAAAAAAATCAATTAAAAAAAGGAAACTGGGTTTTGATATTATTTACAGGTTTACACTAGTAAATGTAGTCCAAATTGCCTGCTATTCTGCTTAGAAAGTAAACACATTTCCTCCAAATACTCTATTGTTTTCAGTGACAGCACACATATTGGAAAAGATCTTAGAGATCCTTGAGTCCAACCTATCACCGAAGCCTTCTAATTAACTAAACCATGGCACTAAGTGCCTCATCCAGACTTCTCTTAAACACCTCCAAGGATTGTGACTGCACCACCTTCCCCTGCAGCCCTTTCCAATGGCAAATCACTCTTTCTGTGAAGAATTTCTTCCTAACGTCCAGCCTAAACCTGCCCTGGTGTATTTTGAGGTTGTGTCCTCTTGTCTGTCACTGGTTGCCTGGCAGAAGAGACCAACACCCGCCTGGCTACAACCTCCTTTCAGGCAGTTGTAGAGAGCAATAAGGTGCCCCTGAGCCTCCTCTTCTCCAGGCTAAGCAACTCCAGCTCCCTCAGCGTCTCCTCGTAGGGCTGTGCTCCAACCCCCTCACCAGACTTGTTGTCCTTCTCTGTACATATTCAAGTATCTCAACATCTTTCTTACATTGAGGGCCCCAGAACTAGACACAGTAGGTGTCTAGGTGTGGCCTAACCAGCACTGAGCACAGGGGCCGAATGGCCTCCCAGGTTCCTGCAGGTCACACCATTCCTGATACAAGCCAGGATGCCATTGGCCTTCTTGGCCATCTGGGCACACTGCAGGCTCATCCATTCCAAGTTCCAGCAAGGATAACAGGCTCAGTTTTTGAAAACCATCGCTTTACAAGAAAGTCATATTCACAAGAGGAAGAAGTAGATAAATGCAGGCTATAGTAAGCTAGGAAAATTTTCCTAGTGCCACCACCTATAAGCACACCTGCTGCAGAGCAGCGTCCTTGAATATGTAATATGGGACACAGACAATACCAGCCTTGTCAGGTTGCCTTGTCAGTGGCTAAGAGCCTGTCCTACTGACAAAAATCTGTCCAAAATATATGCAGAGGGTTGAGAACTTCCCCCGCCCCTCCTCCAACTGAAATTTACCACACCAGCTCAGACAGATTGGAAGTAAGATAAAGATATATTTACATCAAAGCTAAATTTACAAGCATATATACACAATATATTTATATGTATTTACAATTATATATAATTTAGAAATAATACTGAAATCCAAACTTCCCCCCGCCAAAGAAAAGAAACCCAAAAGGGGTGCAATATCATCCTTTCTCTCTCTTCCAGACAGAAAACAACCAGCAAGACCTATGTGTTCTCTATTAGCCAAGGTTAGTGGAAAACATTAGAGAGAGAAGCAAAAAGATCTAGCGCTCAGAAGCAAAGAGGACAGAATTGTTTGTACTTTGGCTTTTTATCCCTTTTAGCAAACCAATGAATGATACAGACATTATCATTATTTTTCTTTTATGACCAGTGATCTAATTTCTCTTATTAGAATATTCCAATGAGCCTTAAACTATCACAATATACTAAATGAAGCTCTCACAGCCTAATTTACATGTATATCATATGATCTTCCCCTAACACATATAAATGAGGAACAATTATCTGTGTGATGGAGCCAGAAGATTAAAATCAGCCAAGAAAGAAGGTTAGCATAGTGATACTTGTACTAACCAGCATGGATACAGATTGTTAAACAGTGGGATATCTTTCTGCACATTTGCTTCCGATCAATAATAAGGTGTTTTGGAGAAGGCCCAGTATACATTCATCAGCTGCTGAACAGCCATGCGAGGCTACACAGATATTTAATTTGTCCTGGTACAGAAACATTTGCAGTGAACTGTTAGCGTGCTCCGATCTCTGACACACAGACATACACACAGTTCCCCCCTTTGCAACTTTCATGGCATAGCATCTGTAGTTTGGGTTTTTGTTTGAGGTTTTGTTTGTTTGTTTCAACATGGAATTATTAGAACTTATTTAAACAAGGATCTAAATGTAATGGAGATTACATATGTATATATATCTCATATTAAACTTGTATCCTAACCACATGCTAGTCAAAATATGTATATGAAAATGAACAGAAGAAAGACAGTGAACAGGAAGCTAGAAAAGAAACATACATGAATCATAGTAAAGCAATAGCTGTACAAATAGATGTGCAGGAAATTTCCTACTCTAAAGCCCTGATTTTAAGCTAAAAATATTTCTCCCAACAGATTACAGCTGTGAGAAATTCACAAAACCTTTAAGAGTCATTGTTTGTTTTTCCTAGTGTCTGTTTTGGTTTGGGTTTTTTTGGTGATTTTTTTTTTTTTTTTTTTTTTTTTTTTTTACCATCCTTGGAAATACTTGCTACTGTAAGAGCCACAGTGAAGCATCTTGCTTTAATGTAATGCAATATTTAGTGTGCCTATACACATTACTTCTGAAATTATGTTATTGTTTCTAAATCTTTATTTGCATTTCCAATTCACTATAACTAATCCACATTTTCTTTTCCTACTCTGACCTTATCCTATCAGCTGACCGATTAAATCTTCACACCCATTCCCCATGCAGGAACAGAAGTCTGGCAGCTACTGTGAGAGGAATTCAATATCCACAGAGACTGAAAATTTCAAAAGAATAAATAAGAATTTGTGCCTCAAATTGCATTTTCTATTAAATACTGAATTCTCTAAAAATAGAGTGATCCTGAATACATGACGACTTCTGATTTTTATGTGCATGTATTTTAGTGCATGAAGATTACTTTTTACCTCCTCTCTTCATTCCCTGCCCCACTCCCACTCATCTGCTTCCTACACATTGCAACCTTCAATCAAGTTTTTCATCTCACATTCTTTGACCTTTCCTCCCTCCTATTGTAAATCTCCACTCATTCCACCTTTTTATAAAATTTATCCTGTCTCATAGCTATCCTATATCTTAAACTGTAGAATTTAGCCCCCTACTACTGCCAATTTCCCACACATATTGTGGAGGAGTTGCTCGTACTGTTGCTTCTTACTGCTACGTATGGTGAAAGCTTTGTCAGCTGGCTCGCTTGAATCTGAATCATCATCTCTCAAATCATATTTTCCTGACTCTTTCAGCAAAATACAATTTTTAAAAACCAAGTTCAAAGTCCATCAGGCAGGAAAGGGGAAAGCAAACTTAACCCAGGAAAAGTTTCTAGTCAAACTGGAGTGAAGTCTGAGACCTACTGTCTTACAGCTATTTGGTAAAAAAATATGCTCCATTGTTCCGCTTCTCTCATTAATCATAATTAATTTATAACTGAACATCAGTAGAGGTGAAAGAGTCCCACCTCAGGCTGCTACCTTGTGGAACAGGGTTTTTGAACTAGGAGATGGAAGACAAGCATGCTAGTAAGCATGGTATTTGATAAATACTACCAACTTAGTTCAATCAGATGACTGGAATTGTCAGTACTTGAACCTGAAAGACTTGGACCACTGCTGAAGACCAAGGTTACTTAATACCTAAAGACAAATAGACACAGCCTTTAGCTGTTCACATGGCAGGGATCATAGTAATTTTCTTTTAGCTTTAGACAAACCATGCGTGGCTGGATATCAACACAAGCATGACTGCCTATGTGGCAGGAGTCTTTTGTGTGTGAATCATATTGTCTTGTACTGGCAGTGTTCACAATAAGAAAAGATGTGTTTTGATCTGTCAGCCCAAAAGGGGTGATGCTGCATGCTTCACATGTACAGGTTTCCACGATTTTCATGGGAGGTAAGAACAGCTTGTTCTACTCTTAGGAAATTTCAGATGGTTGCATAGTTCTCTGTGCAATGCTGGTGTGATTTAGAAACTTCTGGCTACAGGTAGTAGATGAGCTGTTTCATATTCCAAATTTTAGGTTCAATTGAGTTGAGCAGAGAACAGTATTCATTTTGTGGAACCGCATCCTTTAAGAGCCTAGGTTTTGCTGGAAGAGTTTCAGTCCCTCTGAAAAAGGTTTTCTAGTAGTTTTATTCTCCTTCTTTTGTATCAGACAGTTTTATTGTAGTACACAAAGAAGTTATCCTTTCTTAATCACAACGGTAACCCTTAAATTTCATCAGGCTGGGCAAAAGAGATTGGCTGGATGTTGAACCTCAGCTCAGGCTGAGCCTGACAACTCTAAGATTTACAAGTTTAAAAGTATTACAGAAACTACATTAATCTCTCTATTATCAATCTGAATAGACATAGATTGGTAATAAGAATACTTAGGGTTATTACAAGTTCTTAAATAATATAGCAGCTCTGGCACTGTAATCTAAAAATCTAATAGCTGTTTATTAACATAAGTAAAATAAATTAGGAGGTAGCTTATTTATCCATTCAAAAAATAAAAGCAGTTAAGATGAGAAAGATGAATGGAATTTATGATTTACCTATTTTGTTGGGGAATAAACAGATACATCATTATAATTAATGTGTCTGTTAGTAATTAAAATCAATGTTTCAAATTATAATTTCTGATGTAATTTTACATTTGGGTGGCTTGTAATTGACCAGGGAGGCTTTCAAACCTGTGAATTAATTTTTGCTTGCTTGCTTTTCTTTATGTTTGTGAATCCTACCATCATCATTACCATTAACTATTTCCCCATGTTGTGCTATTTGTACAGTACAAGGACTTATTTGCAAAAAGCACTTTCTTACATAATATTCTATCCCACATTACTCTAGATAGCAATTTTGCTCAACAATACCGAAAGCTACACAGCATGAAGTAAGGAAAATGGTGAACTAAGGCATTTTCTGGGTCTGACTGAAGAAGTGGAAGCAGTAGGATAGAGGTTAGAAGAAAAAGGAAAAAAATATTAAGGAGAAAAGGCTTACTTTCAAATGCATCATTGCACAGTGGACAAAAAAAAAATAAACAGTCAATGTGGGAGTAGGTCTTTAATAAGTGTAAGATATAACTGGCATCAAACAAATTATGACAAATTACATAAACTGGCATCTTGTTCTTCATAAGTATGTGTAATTTACATTACCTCTTGTACCAAAAGTCCTTCAGTTTTGCTTATTCTGGGTTGGATCTGAATGTCTGTGGTATCAGGAGACAGGACGGAAGATTATCAGTCCTAATCAGTGTGCTTTATTAAATAACATTAGTCCTACTTAGACTTCAGATTTTCTTGGGAGATGATGTCAGGAAGCATAAAAGCAAGAAAAAGATTAGAGTAAAATCTTCTGAGAAAAGGGAAGTGCGATTGAAATCTCAAAGAAACATCAGGGAGTGAAGAAAGATGACAGTTACACAAAATATTCCAATCATAGATTGTTTTTGATACAGTTTGAAGGCAAATGGATTTTACCTAGGTCTGACTGTTTGACAGTTCAGCCTATGGAACAAATGATTATAGAGGATGAATGCAAAGCATGCAAAAATTACTGAGACCATTTCTACTGATTTTAATTGTCTTGAATCAGCTTTTGAAAGCTCGGCAATGCTTCCCAACTGACAAGCAAATGGTACATTAGCTTTCACCTACCACAGTCTAGCTTTCTGTTTAGCATTCTCTCTTTAGTTTTATTTTGCACTAGAAGGTACTTGGTGTTGTGCTGTGGTTCAGGCTCAGTCAGCAGTCAAACCCCACATAGCAGTTTATATAGCTGCCCTCACCATTGCCAGCTCCTGGTGGGATGGGAAGGAGAATCAGGAGAAAAATACAGACCCTGTAGGCTGAAATAAGGAAGTTTTAGTAAAACAGCACAAAGAGATAACAACAATCATGGAAAACAATGACACTAATGAAATGCTATACACAGTGAGTATTATGCAATGCAGCACTGACTGTCATGGCTCAGCCCTGTCCATCATCCAGCCCCATCATCAATGCTCATGCTTTGCATATAGTGGGCATATTGTTACTGGAGTATCTTGTACCCATCACCTAGTTCAGCTTGCTGTCTTGGCTGTGGCTCCTCCAAGCTACTCATGAAGGGGGGAAAAAAAAACCGAACAAAAACCAAACAACAAATAAAAAAAATACTTAATGCTCTGGTAGCCAAACCCAGGACATGTTTGCAAAGCACAAAGCTCTCATCACACCAGAGCAAAGGCAGAGGAAATTCCTCTAAACAGCTCTATCATTCAGTCTTTTCAGTGACACTCATAATAGCTATGGTAACATCTTTATTGGGTATGAATCTTCACTGTATAAATCCATAAAGGTAATATTGTAATGTCTGAAATGGTACAAAAAACATTCTCACATACCTGGTTGAGTTCTCATTTTATTGGATAGTTTCAGGTAATATTAAAACTTGGATGATTAATCTTGGCCTTGTTCAACCTATTCCTACTTAAATACATTTTCAAGTGATGGGACTGGCTTGTGTGACACAACAGCAAATAACACTTTCCTAAAAGCAGTGTAAGCTAGGGAAAAAAAAGTAAAAAAAAAAAAAAGGAAAAAGAAATCAGGCTTCGGACCTCCAAGTGTCCTGTCCAGAGAGAACATGGACAGCCAGCAGAGAAGTCAATTTTGTAGCTCTCATACAAACATATATAGAGGTGGCCAGAAAGAGAGGAAGCACTGAGAAAGTAATCTTCAGACAGAATTGACCTGAGAAGCCTATCAGAGATGGATTATTTCTAGTGGTCAATAAGGATGGGTAGTAACTTCCTTACCTTACTTGGAATTTGGGTTAAGCTGGAGGAAATAACTCCCTTCTGTTTTCATGAAGAGGCAATATGACTGTTTATTATAGGATGTTGTTCCACAATGGATGGTTTCTTTCGACAAGAAGCCAGCCTCTGATAAAATCAGCCAACCCACTAACCAGCCTTGCTTTTCCTTCCAAGAAAGACACCACATGATTTTCCACAATAAAAATTGTTGATCATGTTTTGCAGCATATTTGTACAGAAAGCTTAAAGCTAAGGCAATGGCACTCCAGTAGTATGAGTAACTTTCTTCACCCTTCACTTTTTGGTTTGTCAATAGTTTTCTCCAGTGAAAAATGAACAGAGAGCATCAGGTCTCTCTGGAGCAACGATGAGTTTGAGATTCAAAAGAATAATATCCCTGAGACTGCAGGCTGTCAAAAAAACCATGAATATATCATCTCCTGAAAAATACAGTAACCTCAGCCTGCCAAGGTTCTGTCTTTTTTTGCTGGCCCTTAGATTTTTTGTGTTTATATTTATTTAAATCTCCCGTGCTTCCCTTTCAAACACTTTTTAAAATAAAAGTTTCCAATTCTCCTAAGTTTTCCAAGTTCTCTCAACTTTGGCTTATATTGTAATGGAAGTACTGGCCGAACACTGAACTCCAGCAGTCTGAAAGATGACTAGGATGAATATGTAGCTTAATGGTGAATAACTGACTTGGATGCAGTTTCATCAATCAGACAGAGATAAACTGCTTTCTCCTCTTGCAGTAACCCTTTTTAAGAAAAATGTATTGATTTTTTTCCCCATCACACAGACATATTAACTAGCAAAACACACAATGCATTCTTCTGTCTGCACAGGCATTTTGAGCAACAATTGATTTTTTTTTGGCTCTATGGGAAAGCAGTCACTATTGAGTAATAAACCATTAAAAAAAAAAAAAGCTTCCTTTTGCACTGCTTCCAGAGGCACAGAATTAACATTCAGAAAACTTAGTTTGTGAAAGATAACAAAAAGAATATATTTCCTCCCCCTCTCCAGTAAAACTTTCAATTTATGACCAGAGGAATTCATGGTAGAAGATAAGATTCATTAGCAAAAGTAAAGATAGAAGTATATTTGTTTGCTGATATTTCCTGTTAATGAGTCTATCTGTACAGTAATTGGGCAATACAGCCAAATCAGGTCCCTTTGTGGGTGATCATTAAAGATCCCATGGTACTCTTCACAGGAGTAGAGTTATCCTCCCTGTCCTTGCCAAATTCAATCACAAGAGATAATTTTGTTCTACCTATCTATATTTTCCCCACAGTTTTATCTGTGTAAGACTTTGATTTTCATTTCCTGTTCAAAAATTGTTGTATAATGTTTCTATGTGCTATTAAAGAGCCGCAGTTTTCCACCCTTAAGATTATCAGATAAAATGATTTTTTTTGTATTACAGATATGACAAAGTGTTATCATAGTCCTTTGAAAGTCTGGTACTTAGCTGTGTAAGTCCAGGCCTGTTTAGTGGACTAGGTTCTCAGCCAAAAAAGTAGGATAACTATAGGACAAGTGCTTTTGCCTGCTTTTATGACTGCAATTTATAAATCTTGCCACCAATAGCAGAATTTAACCTGCAGAATCAGTATCACTTGAGAAGGTGCTGAAGCTTAAAGGAAAATATAAAATTAAAATAATTACTATGGTGGAATTGCAGTGAAGCCAAAGGATCTGAGCATCATGGATAGGTGATTTTTTTACTTTTTTTTTTTTTAAACATACCTGTATACATCCTAAAAGACATCATAGATTTTCGCAAGTTTAAAACACAGTGATGGCTACATCTTTAGAAGAAAACTGGATAATAAAAATCCTATTAATGTATCTTCTAATACATGCCATGTGGTCTTCATGAAGACTAGAAACTGAACTGTAGTCCTGACTCACAATAAGGCCAAATACCAGGTCCTGCATTTCGGCCACAACAACCACAAGCAATGCTACAGGCTTGGAGAAGTGTGGCTGGAGAGCTGTCTGGCAGAAAGGAATATGAGGGTTGTAACAGACAACTCAATATGAGCCAGCAATGTGCCCAGGTGACAAAGAAAGCCAATGGCATCCCGGCTTGCATTAGAAATGCTGTGTCCAGCAGTGATAGGGAGGTGATTGTCCCCTTGTACTTGGCTCTGGTGAGGTTACACCCCATGTAGTATGTTCAGTTTTGGGCATTTCAATACAAGAGAGATGTGGAGGTGCTGGAGCAAGTGTAAAGGAGGGCAATGAAGCTTATGAAGGGCCTGGAGAATAAAGCTTATGAAGAGTGACTGAGGGAGCTGGGTCTGTTCATTTTAAAGAAGAAGGATGGTTGAGGGGAGACCTCATCACTGTCTACAGCTACCTGAAAGGATGTTGTGGTGTAGTGGGTTTGCCCCACTAAACCAACACGTGTGGGGAGGCTGGTACTAGTCTCTTCTCACAGGTAAATAGTGATAGAACAAGAAGGAATGCCCTCAAGCTGTGACTGGGTTGGTTTAGACTGGACATTAGAAAATATTTTTTCACAGAAAAAGTGGTCAGGCATTGGAATGGGCTGCCCGGGGAGGTGCTTGATGTGGAAGCCCTGGATGTGTTTAAAAGCTGTTTGGATGTGGTTTAAGGATGAACTTTGTAGAGTAGGTCTAACAGTTGGACTTGGTGATCCTGGGGGCCTTTTCTGATTGGAATGTTTCTATGATTCTGTGTGATTCTCTGAATACAGCCCGAGAAGATTGTGATTTCAGTACTCCTCATAAGTCATATAGTCTGAAATACAGTAGAGTCTGGACACTGATCTGATATCAAGGTAGCAACTGACTTAAGCTGTTGTGTTTAGTTTTGTTTGAGCCTTTTTTTGTTGTTGTTGTTTGTTTTATTTTCTTTCGTCTGGCTTCCTACCCACTGAAAGAAGGTGGAAGTTTTAAGTTCTGTTTTTATATATGGTAAACTTACATACTTTCTGAAGTAGTATAGGACTCTGTGATGTGTTGGTAATACTATTTCTTATCATTTGCAAGGAAAAGGGAGATACATACTTTCGGCAAAAGTGCATCTGTATCATGAAATATTAACCTTCTGGCTGTCTCAATGTGTTTTAGCATAGCTCCAAACCTCCATGTGTTTTAGCACAGCTTCTAGAAGGATCTGTTCCATGACCCTCCAGGACACAGAGGTAAGGTGGATAGGTTAGTAATTTCTTAATGAGTGTAATGTTTTCATTCTTCCAGTCACTAGAGACTGTCAAGACTATTTACACCTAATGGAAAGTGGCTTTGCAAATACATCAGCCAATTCATTCAGTATTCTGGGATGCATCTGATCAGGTTCCATAGATTTATGTATGTTTATGAAGTTGCTCTGGTGGTCCCTAACCTGATCTTCCCTTTCAGTGGGAGAGACTTTACACTCCTGGTCATCACCTAGTAGTGGCCCATCAACTCAGGAGAAGTGAGGAATGAGGCTGACCATGAAGACTAAGAGAAAAACAAGTTATTTACTATCTCAACCTTCTCCTTGTCTGTTGAACACCAGCTCTTTGTTCTTACTCCTCAGAATGGGTACACTTTCTTTGCTGGTTGATGTGCCTGTAGAAGCCCTTCTTGTTGTTCTTTGCATCCCTTGCCAAGTTCAGCTCTAGCCATGCCTTGGCCTTCCTAACCTCATCCCTAGACGGACAAGCAGTGTTCCTCTACTTATTCTAGGTTACCTGTCCCCATTTCCACTCACTGTGCACTTCCCTCTTGTTCTTTACTCTGATCATCACGTCCCAGCTCAGCCATGTCTGTCTCTTCTCTTCCTTGACTGATTTCTTATACTTGGGGATTGAGAAATCTTGAACTCTGTGGAAAGCATCCTTAAAGATCCACCAGCTCTGGTGGATACGCCAGAAGGATGAAATATCATCCAGAGGGACCTGAACAAGCTGGAGAGGTGGGCCCAGGTGAACCTCATGAGGTTCAACAAGAGTGTCTGCAGGGTTGTGCACCTGGGCCTCACTATCAATGCAGGCTGGGGGATGAGGTGATAGAAAACATGGGAAAGTCCTATGGAAAGGACTTGGGGGATGCTGATGGAAAATAAACAGAGCAGATAGTGTGTGCTTGCAGCCCAGAAGGCCAATTGCACTCTGGAGTACTGCATCCAGGTCTGGAGCCCTCAATTCAGGAAGGACATGGACCTGATGGAGTGGGTCCAGAGGAGGACCACAAAAATGATCACAGGGTTGGAGCACATCTGTTATGAAGACAGTCTGGAGGAGCTGAGGTTGTTCAGCCTAGAGAGGAGGAGACTCTGGGGAGACCTGATAGCAGCCTTACAGTATCTGAAGGAGGCCTACAAGACGGATGGAGCGAGGCTGTTTACAAAGAACTGCAGTGACAAGACAGAGGGGCAATGGCTTCAAACTAGAGCAGAGCAGATTTAGACTGGATGTTAGGAACAGGTTCTTTACTATGAGGGTGGTGGGACACTGGAACTTATTGTCCAGGGAGGTGGTTGGAGATGAGGCTCAACAGGACTCTGGGCAGCCTAATCTAGTTAAAGGTGCCCCTGCTCACTGAAGAGGGGTTTGTACTAGATGACCTTCAGGGGTGTCTCCCAACCCAGATCATTCTATGTTTTATGTTCTGCTCCTCTGTCCCTGAGGACCATTTCCTAGAGGATCCCAGCTCCTTGAAGAGCTGGAAGTTTGCTTTCCTGACTATACTCCCCATCTGTCCCATCTCTTAGGACTGTGAACTCCACCAATGTGTGATCATTGCAACCCAGGCTACCTCCAGTTGTGAGCTCACTTCCACTTGTGACCATCGAGTCCTGGATTGCATCCCATCAGGCAGGACTGTCCATTACCTGGTTTAAGAACTTATCTTTGAGGCACTCCAGGAGTCTCCTTGACTTTCTCCAGCTCATCGTGATGTAGAAGTGCTACTGTGGTTTCTCTTTTTGTGGATTACTGGGAAATGAGGTAGATCCAAAAGTCAGGCTCAGACTAAGAAACCCCAAGGTTTGTTTGACGAGCTCCTCAGCATTATGAAAACTTGCTTTGCACTATATATCCCCCCCATCTACTTCCTACCCTAACTCATCAGCAACTTTCATATGAGCAACACAGGTCACAATAATAAGCTTTGCCAGATGCATTTAAATCAAATGAGAGAGGATAAAGTGGCAGAAAATAGGGATGCCTCTCAGAGCCTCTTCAAACTTCTAGGAAGATTAGAGGGCCATAGTTCCCTTTTTCATTAAATATCTTTTCCCCAGGTCATTGCATAAGTCAAATACTTGTAGCACAGAGCCACTTTCCAACCTAAATTGAGATTCAGTAATAATTTAAAAGGTGAACACTGAAAGTGCATTACAGAGAATCACAAAAAATAGCTTAGTGCCTAAGAACAGCAGAGATCTTTGGAACTTAAATACCTCGTGATTAGACCTCAAATCAGAAAAAAAAAAGAAGAAAATAACATTTTCTGATAACTTTTTTGCTTCCTTTTACAGGAAATGAGTCTTTTATAAAAAGAAAATTCAAAGAGTTTTGATTAGAGAAATAGTCATAAGTTCAAGTCTGCACATACCTCAGTGGATTATTCAACTCTAATTAGGATATCATTTAAGCAATTAACAAGACAAATGCTCTGCTTAACAAAGAAAATATCTTAAGTTTATACAATGAAGTTTTGATATTAAAGGTTCTTGGAAATTAAATACCTCAATTCTCACTTGGGAAAATTCCTTTTTTTTTTTGTTGGTGTATGGACTCAGTTTTCTAATGTCTTGAAGGTCATGAAAGTTTAAACAACTCCTGACCTTACTAGAAAGCAATAAGCAATGGCATTTCAAATCTTAAACTAAAACTGTATCTGTTTGCAAGTTAAATTAAGAATCTCAGTCTCAGACCTTCATCTTCAAACACCTTCAAATCAAATGACACTTAACTCAGTACTGAGCACATAAAATACTGCTAAACATTTAATATGTGAAATTTAAGCTCTGTGGGATTTTTTCATAGGAAACTATATAAAAAGAAAAGGAAAAAGAAGTATAACATTAGCCATGCATTTATACTTTGAAATAGACAGTTTTCTATTGTATAATCTTCTAGTCGAGGAAGAGTTTCATTATGGTCATGCCTCCTCCCACGCAGCCACAAGACAGAGCTTTCCATACTTTGACATATTTTAGCTGTAGTTCGAACTACAATTTTACTAGAATAAAGCTCTTACATCTAAATGTAACTTCAAACTTACTGAAACTGGTGGAAACAGAGCCTCTGATGGCATGTACCATCCTAAAGACACAGTGCTTCAAGTGAGTATCACAAAATTATGTTCTTGTTGTTTATTAATAAAAATTACCTTCAGAAAGCAAGTTCTTAAGCAGAACCCCATCTACCAAAAGTGTTCACCTCCTTACCTTCCCCCACTCCTCTCTATATTATTCAGAGATGGGTGGGGCAAAGGAAAGAAATAACTAGATTTCTTAAATCGGGATTGTGTTAACATTCAGTGATACATACCAGAGTATAATTATCCATTCTACTGACTACTGAGAATTTCTGTCCTATCCTCTATTTGGGAGGGAGTCTCCAGAGGATCCACCCCTGCCAGAGTATAGACTCTTTATAATAATATGAGAAAAATCAGTAAATTATTTTCCTGTTAAGGTGACAGCTGTATTTCATCAAAATAATAATATGCAAATTTGAAATGAAGTAAAATAGCTCATGTCCACTAGAAGAAACACAGAATTAAAAAATTGCACACATTAATATACAGTCTTATAGGTTTTCTAGGATTTTCAGAGTCTGTCTCTGTATCTAGCAAGTTCATTCAGCATGTTCTTTTTATGTATAAAATGCCTAATCTCCAGGCACAGAAGTATGAGAAAAACGCTGTAGTTTCACAGTAGCTTTCCATTTGGAAATATGCTTGCTTCAGAGGAAGTTCCTCTCCAGATACTTATTGCAGCTGCACTGGGAGGCTGAACACTGGTTACACTTCTGGGGACTGATCACGGGGAATCTGATTTTTAGAAGCAAAAGTTGATGCTAAAAGTTGAGATGAGTTAATTTGTTTTATTATTTATTTTCATGCATACAGAAACACATGAAGATATTACTTAGTTTGGTATACACACTTTTCCTTTACATGTTTGCAAACTCATAGGGAGAAACACCCCCCCCCCCAAAAACAAACAAAAAACCCCAAACAAACCACAAAACCCCAAAAAACCCAAACACCTGTCCTAATTTACCAATAAGGTTTCTATCTGTTTCAGGGTGTCCTCACTGCACTCATTAAACTCAGGAAGGGAATCTGAGCAGAAATTGCATTATGCCATAACCCCATAAGCTAGGCTTTCATCACTGCTGAGGATTCGGTACTGAACTGTATGAACTTCTGCGCAGCCTGTGGTTTTTATTTGTTGCAGGTGGTAGTAGTCCTTCAAAGCAGACCAGAGCCGCCCTGAGAAGGTTATGCCTGGACAGGGACATGCACAGGCTGTTTCTATTAATCAGTGATCACTAAAAGCCCATTCTGTACACCACCTTTTTCAAAGGGAAAATGGAAAAGTTTTGAGAATGGCAAATCTCTGACCCAGATGTATTCAAAATCATGTTAGCTAATATGACTCTAGATATCATTCTTAGACTCTGACACCATCCACGGTTGTCTGATCTTGCATCGTCTGATCTCAATATAAACAGCTAAAAATCATGTTGAACTGGGGAAGTGAACGCTGGATTATGTTATAGCATGAACTCAGTAATGTTCATAACACAGAATGATCACTATGCCATGCACATACATAAGCACAGTAGTAGGTAAAATAATTATTTAAAATGGACTAACAGGACATTTTTTTGTGTCAAGTATTTCTTGACATATTACTGATCAAACTTCAGTAAGTGCTTCTTTATAAAAACAACAACCATATGCAGTGAGAAGGAGTTAGTTTCCCCCCCTAACAGCTTTCATATTGCTGTATTTTGCAACGGTAGCTGGGTGTTGATAACATAGTGATTCTAGCTACTGCTGAGCAGTGCTCCCACCAAAGCTGTGCTTTTCCAGCATTTCCTCCCATCAACAGCAGGCTGAGAAAAAGAAGAAAAGAACTTGGATGGGGACACAGCTGGGCCAGCTGACCCAAACTGATCAAAGTGGCATTTCATACCATATGGTATTAACTCAGATAAAACAGCTAAGTGGAAGAAGGAAGTGGGGGGACATTCATAAACAGTGTTTGTCCTCTGGAGGAACTGCAACAAGTATTGAACCCCTGCTTCTTGGGACATCGTCTGCTAACGGGAAGAAGAGAGGACTTTTGCTTCTATGCATAGCCTTAGCTATCACTTTTAGCCCATCAAACTGCTGCTATATTGACCCAAGGACCTCTTGTCTGTCTAAGATGTGGAATGACAGGCTTTGGCAGGCATCTAACTTCAGCCAGGGCCCAACTACCATAATACATTGCCATTACATTTTTTCATCATCAGGTTATCAACACTGCTAAAACAGGTAAAGGGAGAGATAAGGAGGAGTGGAGGCAGGTGCCTCCTCACAGGGGCAAGAGAGCCCCCTCCCAATGTTCTTGGTCT
>VWZI01018413.1:81186-96535 GCA_013396835.1 Psilopogon haemacephalus | reverse complement strand
CAAGGGGGGTGGGACCAGATGATCCTTGTGGTCCCTTCTGGCTGATTCTCTGATTCTGTGATTCTAAGATCATTAAATCCAACCATGATCTAACTCTGCCAAGCCTGGTGCTAAACTGTATCTCTCAGTGCCACATCTCTGCAGCTTTGAAACACATCCAGCGATGGAGATTCAGCCACCTCCCTGGAATACCTGTTCCAGCCTTTTTGAAGAACCATTTAATGCTTTTTAAAGTATTGTAAAGTAGTTAATATTTTACTGTGCAGTGAGCCAGCACTGGAACCATCAGTAAGTAAAGCTGCTGTCTCTAGAATGAGTTGCTGGAGTTTGTCCAGAGAAGGGCAGCAAAGCTGGTGAAGGGTCTGGGAAACAGGTCTGGTGAGGAGTGACTAAGGAAACTGGGGTTGTTTAGCCTAGAGAAGAGGAGGCTGCAGTGGTACCTGAATGTATCAGACTGATTGAGGGAAGTGGAGTTGTTTAGCCTGGAGAAGAGGAGGCTGCAGTGGTACCTGAATGTATCAGACTGATTGAGGGAAGTGGAGTTGTTTAGCCTGGAGAAGAGGAGGCTGCAGTGGTACCTGAATGTATCAGACTGATTGAGGGAAGTGGAGTTGTTTAGCCTGGAGAAGAGGAGGCTGCAGTGGTACCTGAATGTATCAGACTGATTGAGGGAAGTGGAGTTGTTTAGCCTGGAGAAGAGGAGGCTGCAGTGGTACCTGAATGTATCAGACTGATTGAGGGAAGTGGAGTTGTTTAGCCTGGAGAAGAGGAGGCTGCAGTGGTACCTGAATGTATCAGACTGATTGAGGGAAGTGGAGTTGTTTAGCCTGGAGAAGAGGAGGCTGCAGTGGTACCTGAATGTATCAGACTGATTGAGGGAAGTGGAGTTGTTTAGCCTGGAGAAGAGGAGGCTGCAGTGGTACCTGAATGTATCAGACTGATTGAGGGAAGTGGAGTTGTTTAGCCTGGAGAAGAGGAGGCTGCAGTGGTACCTGAATGTATCAGACTGATTGAGGGAAGTGGAGTTGTTTAGCCTGGAGAAGAGGAGGCTGCAGTGGTACCTGAATGTATCAGACTGATTGAGGGAAGTGGAGTTGTTTAGCCTGGAGAAGAGGAGGCTGCAGTGGTACCTGAATGTATCAGACTGATTGAGGGAAGTGGAGTTGTTTAGCCTGGAGAAGAGGAGGCTGCAGTGGTACCTGAATGTATCAGACTGATTGAGGGAAGTGGAGTTGTTTAGCCTGGAGAAGAGGAGGCTGCAGTGGTACCTGAATGTATCAGACTGATTGAGGGAAGTGGAGTTGTTTAGCCTGGAGAAGAGGAGGCTGCAGTGGTACCTGAATGTATCAGACTGATTGAGGGAAGTGGAGTTGTTTAGCCTGGAGAAGAGGAGGCTGCAGTGGTACCTGAATGTATCAGACTGATTGAGGGAAGTGGAGTTGTTTAGCCTGGAGAAGAGGAGGCTGCAGTGGTACCTGAATGTATCAGACTGATTGAGGGAAGTGGAGTTGTTTAGCCTGGAGAAGAGGAGGCTGCAGTGGTACCTGAATGTATCAGACTGATTGAGGGAAGTGGAGTTGTTTAGCCTGGAGAAGAGGAGGCTGCAGTGGTACCTGAATGTATCAGACTGACTGTGTGTAGCCTACCCCTCCAGCTCATGTGAAGGTTTCTCATGGAATGCCAGAATTTCCTATCAGCACTGGGAATACCCAGAGGGAGGAAATGGCAGAATCAGGCCATGATTCTTTTATTGTGATTTGATTTACTTACTTAAGTAGTGCATCACCTGTCGATGTTTTGGGCATTATTTCTGAAAATGTGTATACATTTCCCAAATTCTTCCTGTTCCAGGAATCTGTCTTGCAGTGAGCTGTATGCAGGGAGTGAAGGCTCCCTCGCTGGAGACATTCCATGCAATGAGGGCTGGAGCACCTCTACTATGAAGAGAAGACTGGGGGCACCTTATAGCTGCCTTCCTATACCTGAAGGGAACCTACAGGAAGGCTGCAGAGGGACTTTTCATGAGAGTGTTCAGCAATAGGACAAGGGTGAATGGTTTTAAGCTGAGGGAAAGTAGGTTTAGTCTGGATGTCAGGAAGAATCTCTTCAATACGAGAATGGTGAGATTCTGGAATGGGTGGCCCATAGAGGTTGTGGATATCTCCTCTGTGGAAGTGTTCAAGGCCAGGTTGGATAAGGCCTTGAGCAGCTAAATCTTGTTGAGGGGCATTGCTGCCCATGGTGCAGAGGCTGGAGTAAATGATCTCTGAGGTCACTTCCAACCTGGGCCATTCTGAAAATGATCAGAGGGCTGCAGCAGCTCTGCTATGAGTACAGGCTGAGAGAGCTGGGACTTTTCAGTCTGGAGAAGAGAAGGCTTTGAGGAGACCTTAGAGCAACCTTACAGTATCTGAAGGGGGCCTACAGGAGGGCTGGGGAGGGACTGTTCACAAGGTCTTGTCTTGACAGGACAAGGAGTAATGGGTTTAAACTGGCAGAGTGGAGATTTAGGCGGGATGTTAAGAGAAATTTCTTCATGGTGAGGGTGGTGAGACACTGGCACAGGTTGCCCAGGGAGGTTGTGTCTGCTCCCTCCCTGGATGTGTTCAAGGCCAGGCTGGATGAGGTCTTGAGCGTCCTGATGTGGTGGGAGGTGTCCCTGCCTATGGCACAGGGGGGTTGGAACTGGATGATCTTTGAGGTCTCTGTTGCGATTATTAATTTTTATTACGGATAATAATCGTGGGTTTTCCGGGAATACTTCCCCGGGTTCTTTTGGATGCTTGGTTAGCAAGAATAAGTACACAAAATCGTTTAAAACACCGAATTAAACAGTTTAAACAGTCAGAACTTAGGAAACAGAGAGCCTAATAACAAAAGCAATCCTAACCGCGCCTGGAAATACCCACGAAACGCGATAGATAAAAGAGCTCGTCCCGAGGAAAGAGAAAGAGAAGGGGTTTGTCCCGAGGAAAGAGAAAAGAAGGGGGTTTGCCTTTGCCGCGGTTGCAAAACGCTGTGCTGCCGCTGCTGCTCACTGCAAAACACGTGGCTGAGGCTGGACGGGGTGCGGAGATGTGTGCTCCTCGCAGGGGTGGAGAGAGAGAGAGCTAAAGGCCAATTGCACTGCTTAAATACCTCATTAGAAAGCGTGGAACTGACCAATAGGCATCAGCGTCCATTGTCTGGCCAATCGGTTCAGGGGCGGGTCCTAACACCCTGAGAGACAGCGCAGGTCACCTGACTCGTGCATGTGACCTGTCCATGTGGCCTGAAACTTCCTGGTTCCAAAACCATGTGGTCTGTCCCTTGCTACCCCACCCCTGGACCTTACAACAGAGCGGGGAGGGAACCTCAGGAAGTGAAGCAACTCTGGGCAGAATTTATGCCCTACCAGGACAGTCTCTTCCAACCTAAACCATTCTATGATTCTGTGATTTCAGGTCAGGCTTGATGTGGCTCTGAGCATCCTGATCTAGCTGGGGATGTCCCTGCTGACTGCAGGGGTGTTGGACTGGACGACCTCTAAAGGTCCGTTCCGACCCAGCGCCTTCTATGGTTCTGTGAGTGTCAGTGGTGAGATGTGGTTAAGGAATCCTGTGCTGAGGGAATAGGTAGTGGATGCGGGGCTGAGGGATAGCTGAGTTGGCACCCAGAGTTGGCTTCCATTGTTCTGGCAGAGGAGCAGAAGCGCAGTCAGCACATGTGGCCGAAATGTGCAGTGGTGTCTTACAGTAACACATCCTGAGCCCTTTGAAGCCAGGCAGCTTTATCAAAACCACACAAAAGCCATAAGGGCAGATCCTGTTGCCGCGTTTGTGAAGGTCTCTTGTCTTGTGCGCTCCGTTTCACAAATCCTTTCCAGCCTGTTTTGAGGAGTCAAAACGAAATTGGCTTTAAAAGAACTCAAGTGTGGAATGTTGTTTGTAATGAAGCCAGGAGCTGCAGACTCCTGAATGCAAAGCTGAGTTGTGGGGAAAGTGTTGGGTTTTGATTTTTGTTTTGTTCAGATCTGTAGAAGCAGTGCTTGAATCTTGGTCTTTGAGGTGGTTTATTGACGTTTTGTGGCTTCTGCTGTATGGAAGACAATGCCTTAGCCAAAAAATATACACAAGCACAAGAGCAAAAGAGGCCACTTCACTGCCAAAGATGCACTCAAGGGGTTAATAAGCCCCGAGAAGAGAGTAGGAAGAAACAGTGAGTTAAAAATGTGCACAAGAGAATATTGCTGGAGCATCTCTGCTATGAGGACAGGCTGAGGGAGTTGGGACTTTTCAGCCTGGAGAAGAGAAGGCTTCGGGGAGACCTTATAGCAGCCTACCAGTATCTGAAGGGGGCCTACATGAGGGCTGGGGAGGGACTGTTCACAAGGTCTTGTAATGACAGGACGAGGGGGAATGGGTTTAAACTGGCAGAGAGGAGATTTGAACTGGATGTTAGGAAGAAATTCTTCACAGTGAGGATTGTGAGGCACTGGAACAGGTTGCCCAGGAAGGTTGTGTCTGCTCTCTACCTGGATGTGTTCAAGGCCAGTCTGGATGAGGTCTTGAGCGTCCTGATCTAGTGGGAGGTGTCCCTGCCTATGGCACAGGGGGGTTGGAACTGGATGATCTTTGAGGTCTCTTCCAGCCTGAACCATTCTATGATTCTATGATTGCTGATAATTTTTTTTCCAAGAAGAAACACGATTAACAGCACAAGAAAGCGCACAGCAAAATAAAAAGGCAGATCTGTGTGCGCCATACAAAGTGACCCTGCATGCAAATGATTAAATGAGCAGGTTCCAGTGGTGTTCTCAATTCCACAGTCCACAGGAAATGTCTAGGGAAGGGCTGTGCTGCAGCTTGTGATCCAGTGGAAGGCTGGTGAGGAGGAGCAGTGCTGAGTTAATCTGCTGCAGCGGGAGGTTCCTGCAGTTCTCTCACCCGGGGTCTGTTGAAGGAGCGCTGGAGCAGGGAGGTTTATGATATGAGGGCAACTTTACAGAGACTAAAATTTCTTCAGCTGGACGCTGGAAAAGAACAGGACAAGGTGGTATTTGTTTCCTCTTTTTGTTATCTGCATTTAAGGATGGCAAGGATGTGTGGTTTTAGTGAGGGCAGGGTTGGATCCTTCTCAGATAGCTTTTACACCCAGATGCTCATCATACCTAAATTCCAGTATAGCTGCATTGACTCTGGGTAAGTTCTGGACCCTGACAGCTAAACTTGAACTGATTTTTTTTTTTTTTTAATTGTTAAGCTCTTTTTCAGCAAAATCAGGAATCTTGTAGGTTGGGGAAGGGGGGAATGGTTAACACTGGAAGTTTTGTGCTAACTGTTGGTTTTCTACAGCTGGCTGGGATGGATTTTGCTTTAGAGTGTCTGAACTGCAGTAGGAGTCCAGCAGGATCTATGTACTGTCTATGGGGATTGTGGCTGAATTCGGTTACAAGAATTCAGTGCTGTCAGAAATAGATTTACTAAGTAAATTGGAGCAAACTGGGGAGACTGGCTGCTTTTCCTGGCTCTCCGTGCCCTGGAACTCAGGATACTTTCCTAGTGTGCTGGGCTGCATTAAGAGAAGCATTGCCAGCAGGGCAAGGGAGGGGATTCTGCCCCTTTGCTCTGCTCTCCTCACACCCCACCTGCAGTACTGTGTGCAGTTCTGGAGCCCCCAGCACAAGAAGGACATGGAACTGTTGGAGAGAGCTCAGAGGAGGGCCACAAAGATGCTCAGAGGGCTGCAGCAGCTCTGCTCTGAGGACAGGCTGAGGGATTTGGGGCTTTTCAGCCTGGAGAAGAGAAGGCTTCGAGGAGACCTTATAGTAGCCTTCCAGTATCTGAAGGGGGCCTACAAGAGGGCTGGGGAGGGACTATTCACAAGGTCTTGTAATGACAGGATGAGGGGGAATGGGTTTAAACTGGCAGAGGGGAGATTTGAACGGGATGTTAGGAGGAAGTTCTTTCCAGTGAGGATGGTGAGACACTGGAATGGGTTGCCCAGGGAGGTTGTGGCTGCTCCCTCCCTGGAGGTGTTCAAGGCCAGGTTGGATGAAGTCTTGAGTGACCTGATCTAGTGGGAGGTGTCCCTGCCTATGTCAGGGGGTTGGAACAGGATGATCTTTGAGGTCCCTTCCAACCTAAACCATTCTATGTTTCTTGCAGTGGAAATAACACAAAATAGTATGCTTCAGGTACTATTTTTGTGCTTATAGCTATTCATGTGATTAGAGCTAGGCTGTAGCATGAAAATTATGCATGCAAAATTGCATATTTGATGGTATTCTCTACTAGAGGGTTCTAATGGGATGAAGTGAATGTGGACATCTTAACTAATGTGAAGTTCCTAATGGAAAAAGGCATTTACAGTGCTTGTATACTCCATAGCAGATGGGGAATTGATACATTTTATAATGAGGTTTTGATTTTAACCACTCAAGTCAGAGTTATCATTTCATGTTCATAGCCTGGTTTTCCTCAGCACATTCAAGCCTTTTTTGTTTGTTTGTTTGTTGGTTGCTTGTTTTGTCTTCCTACACAGCTCCCCCATTGTGGGAAGCACAAATGCTTAATATTAAATCTTTTTCCCCATTGTGAGGCAGTGCTTGTCCACAAAGGAAATGAGACATGTTTTCAAATGAGGTGTCTTTCTTCCCATCTGAGTCACTTAGGTTAACCATGTGAGTTTCAAGATCGAGGAACACTTTAAGTGTAACCTTTAATTAACTGCACTTCAGAAAATCCTTCTTAAACTTTGAAAGCTGATTTTGGTTTTGATTAGAATCATAGATTGGTTTAGGTTGGAAGGGACCTCAAAGATCATCCAGTTGCAAACCCCCACAAAAGGCAGGGACACCTCCCACTAGAACAGGTCACTTGAAACCTCAGCCAACCTGGCCTTCAACACCTCCAGAGAAGGAGCAGCCACAACCTCCCTGGGCAACCTATGCCAGTGTCTCACCACCCTCGCTGTAAAGAACTTCCTCCTAACATTCCATTTAAATCTCCCTCTGCCAGTTTAAACCCATTACTCCTCGTCCTGCCATTACAAGACCTTATAAATAGTGCCCCTGTAGCCTTCCCTTTCAGATACTGGAAGACTACTATAAGGTCTCCTGGAAGTCTCCTCTTCTCCAGGTTGAGGAGCCCCAACTCTCTCATCCTATCCTCATAGCAGAGCTGCTGCAGCCCTCTGATCATCTTCATGGCCCTCCTCTGCACTCGCTCCTGAGACCGTTCAGGATCTCCCTCAAAGAGGCAGTGGAAGGGTAGAGGAAAAGGGTCCAAAGTCCTCCCGTAGCCATATATTTAGTGCCAGAGGACATTAATCCCCATTTCATTCTTACTTCATAGAATAAGTGAATGGTAGGAGTTGGAAGGGACCTCTGTAGGTCTTCTAGTCCAACTTCCCTGCCAAAGCAGGATCACCTAGGGCATGCCACATAAGAACACATCCAGGCGGGTTTTAAAAACCTCCAGAGAAGCAGAGTCCAGTCTCTCTGGTCAGCCTGTTCCAGTGCTGCAGCACAGTAAAGAAGTTTATCCTCATGTTGAGGTGGAACTTCAGGTTCCATTGTCAGGGGGAAGTTTAAAATAAGCAGTTTTGCATCGTTAGTGTTTTGTGGTTCATGCAGTTGTGTCAGGGTGTGTGTGCAGGTGTGTGTCGTCCCTGGAGTGGCTGCTGCTCTCTCCCCAAGAGCTGCCTCAGGAGCCTGGAGAGCTCAGCTAGTCACCTCTCAGCTTGGTGACACTGAGGCTAACTACTGTGTGCAGTTCTGGAGCCCCTAACACAGGAAGGACGTAGAACTGCTGGAGAGAGTCCAGAGGAGGGCCACAAAAATGATCAGAGGGCTGCAGCACCTCTGCTATGAGGACAGGCTGAGGGAGTTGGGACTTTTCAGCCTGGAGAAGAGAAGGCTTTGAGGAGACCTTATAGCAACCTTCTCTCTGTGAAGAACTTGCTCCTAATATCCAGCCTAGACCTCCCCTGGCACAACTTGAGACTGTGTCCCTTTGTTCTATTGCTGGTTACCTGGGAGAAGAGACCAACCCCACCTGCCTACAAGATGATCTTTAAGGTCACTTCCAACCCAACCCATTCTATGGATCTATGAGTAACTTTTATCACTTTCTGTGCTGGTTTGAACTAGTTGGAGGATTTGAATGAGAAATTAGGCTATAGGCTGAGAGAGAAAAACAGATGATGCTACTCCACTCAGAACTTTACTGAGAAGAAAAAAAATTGTTTTAAGAGTTGTAACCAAAATATAGATAAGGGAGACTGTGTCAGACCTCTCTGGGCTGTGGCTGGCTCCTTGCATGGCTCCTTTTCCCTGCCTTTTGTAGCTGATTCTGAATAATTCCACTAAGTTCTTTCCTACTGCTAACCTCCCCAGCTGATCTACTTTCGCCTATCTGCTGCATCAACAGATGGTGAGGTAAGATTGGGGAAGGGGGGAAAGGTGGTAGGGGTGGTTAGAAACCCCTCTTAAGGATTTTGATCTCTGGGAGGGCTGTGGTATTTCTGTATTACCTTTTCACTGTGTATATCTGTAAATATCTGTTATACATTGTAAATATCTGCTTGTATATTGTGCAGTGCTGTAAATAGAAAGCTTCATATATTTACTTCCAGCTGTCTGAGTCCTAGCTGAATTATTTCACAGTGAGTGGGTGGAGGCAGGCAATTGCCAAACCACCTCATTTTCCTTATCTCTGAATGCTTTGTTTCAATGGAGATAGAACTTTACTGAAGACAAAAAAAAACTCAGGGGTGTTTGTGTATGTGTAAGTTTTGGAAGGACATCTGCGTAACTGCAAGATCATCTTTCTGACCATGGTAAGCTTTAAATTGTGGCCTCGAGGTATTTTGATTGCTACCATTTTTAAAGCAGACAGAAAATATCTTGCAATATTTTCCATGATAGCATGGAACAGTTCACAGGAATGAGGAATTTGTTTGGCTTTTGTCAGATCATGCACTGAGATATGACGGTGTCAAGTGCTACTTGCTGTTTATGCAGTACAGATGTTGTTCCCTGGCTCTCTTTTTTTTTTTTTTTTCTCCATTTACCCAAAAATGGATATCTAAGTATTTCTGGAGAGACAGTTATTGGCACAGGCCAAACTTAAAATAGAAAAAAAAAACCACAGAAGTTCTGTTTTTAGAAAGTTGGAACATCCTGAGGAATGAATGCAGTTATTGTTCCCTACTGAATCTATCTGGGAAGGTGAGCAACACAGTGACCTTTTCGTGTACACTGAAGGGTTTCATGGATTTACAGAAGTTTTTATATCTAGACACTTAGGCCTTGCTGCCAGCTGCTTCCCAAGTGCCAAAAGTGCCCACTCCTTTTTCCTGGTAATCAATGACAAGGAGAGGAAATGGCCTCAAGGTGCATCAGAGGAGGTTTAGGTTGGACGTTAGAAGAAACTTCTTGACTGAAAGAGTCCTTAAAGCCTGGAACAGGCTCCCCAGGGATGTTGTTGAATCTGCATTCCTGGAGGTGTTTGAAAGCCTCAGAGATGGGGTGTTGAGGGACATGGTTTAGCCCTAGCCTTAGCAGAATGGACTGGCTGGACTCAATGATCTTAAAGTTCTTTTCCAACTGAAATTATTCTGTTATTCTGTGATTTGAGGCTTGCAGATTTCATCCCTCTGTAACAGATTGAACTAAAGCAGAAAGAGCTGTGAGATAGCATGCCTGAAAATTCCAGCAGAAGCTGGAATTCATTCACTGTTAGTCTATCTCCTAGTTCAGTGTCTTCACCCCAAGACCACTCTTCCTCCCAGCCCTGTAGGAGCATGTAGAAGGTCTCAGAGTGCATTTAAAACCATACAAATGTGTGGTGGTTTAGCAGTTCCCTGCCCCCCCCCTTTTGTCAACCCTGGCTAGGACTGAAAAACACTGGAAGTTGATAAATGAAGCTTTATATTTACAGCAATGCACAATATATAAGCAAATAATTACAAGATATAACAGATATTTACAGATATGTACAGTGAAAAGGTAATACAGACACCACACCCCTCCTGGAGACAAAAATCCCCAAAAGAGGGTAACCAACCACCCCCTACCACCTTTCCCCCCTTCCCCAGTCTTATCTCACCACCTGTTGATGCTGCAGATAAGCTGAAGTAGATTGTCCAGGGGGATTAGTAGAAAGCAGTTAGTAGTTTTACTCTGAATTAGCTAAAAGACAGAGAGACAAAGGGAACCATGCAAGAGAAGCAGCTGCAGCCAGCACAGACAGAAGCAGTCTGCTATCTGATTGTTTTCAGAACAGTTCTTAAAAACAATTTTTTTTCTTTCTCAGCAAAACTTGGTGAAGTGACACACTGTGTTTATCTCTCTCAGCCAATAGTCTAACTTCTCACTCAAATCCTCCAATTAGCTCAAACCAACACAAAACGTCACTGTAACAATTGCATGCTCTGAGGCTGGAGGCTGAGTAGTGTGAAGTGACATACTGGGGCTGGCTCTTTGAGCTGGTTGCAGTCAGAGCAAGGAGCCAGATCTCCTGACATCAGCATTCCATGTGTGCTCAGAGCTGATGTGTGTATTGCTAGTTTGAAATTGTGGAAGGGTGCCAGTCAGGGAGGGGGAGCTGAAAGAACTTCCAAGTAGGCAGGATCTCCTCAGAGAAAAGGGAAGAAATAACTTCTCAGTGTTAGAGAAATGTAACTCTAATGCTCCCACCCAATAGTGGATAGACACCACTGTGCACCTATAAACAGCACAGGATGAGGAATATTCTGCTTTGCTCTTGCCCTTAGTTTCTCCATGAAGTAAAAGCAGGTCCAGATCTGTACTTCAAACAATGATACTTCTGCTGTTTTTGGAAGTGGCCTGGTTTAAAGCCCTGAGAACATATCATTTACTCATGTATGTGCTCTGTACATCATGAACTGCAGCAGCAGTCATGCCAAAAAACCCTCTGCCATGCCAACAAACCTTTAGAGATCATAGAATGGTTTAGGTTGGAAGAGATCTCAAAGATCATCCAGTTCCAACCCCCTGCCATAGGCAGGGACACCTCCCACTAGAACAGGTCACTCAAGGCCTCATCCAGCCTGGCCATGAATACCTTCAGGGAGGGAGCAGCCACAACCTCCCTGGGCAACTTGTGCCAGTGTCTCACCATCCTCACTGCAAAGAACTTCCTCTTAACATCCTATTTAAATCTCCACTCTGCCAGTTTGAACCCATTCCTCCTCATCCTGTCATTACAAGAGCTTGTGAATAGTCCCTCCCCAGCCCTCCTGTAGGCCCCTTCAGATACTGGAAGGTTGCTATAAGGTCTCCTCGAAGCCTTCTCTTCTCCAGGCTGAAAAGCCCCAACTCTCTCAGCCTGTCCTCATAGTAGAGGTGCTCCAGCACTCTGATCATCTTTGTGGCCCTCCTAACCAGAGTGAGGAGTGATGGTATAGTAATTTGTTTGGCTTATGTCTAAACAACATCTGTGCAATCAAACTGTCCATGGCCCCTATCATAAGTGACAAAAGGGGCTGCTAGCCATCCTGGTGAGCCTCCTCTGCTTTGGTCCATAGAACTATTAGCAAGTCAATCTCTATTCTCCTTTTATCAAAGTATGAAATGTATTTGTTTGGGCCTTAATTTCAGTAACTGTAGCATATGTTGTAAGAGGATTAAACCCCAGGCTCAGGCAGGCTTTGGAATCTCCAGCCATAAGGAGGTCACCACAACTGTGTTGCATGCTGGTTTATTAGCTCATATTGTTTAGCATTTTTGTGGCTCCTTGAGAAGGGCCACCAGGATGATGAGAGGGCTGCAGCACCTCTCCTGTGAGGAGAGACTGAAAGAGTTGGCACTGTTGAGTCTGGAGAAGAGGAGGCTCCCAGGTGATCTTATTGTGGCCTTCCAGTATCTGAAGGGGGCCTAAAAAAAAAAGCTGAGGAGGGATATTAAGAAGAAGTTCTTGCCAGAGAGAGTGATTGGCATTGGAATGGGCTGCCCAGGGAGGTGGTGGAGTCACCATCCCTGGAGGTGTTCAAGAAAAGACTGGATGGAGCACTTAGTGCCATTGTATAGAGCTGGGTGATAGGTTGGACTGGATGGTCTTGGAGGTCTCTTCCAACCTGTCTTTATTCTATTCTATTCTATTCTATTCTATTCTATTCTATTCTATTCTATTCTATTCTATTCTATTCTATTCTATTCTATTCTATTCTATTCTATTCTATTCTATTCTATTCTATTTTTTTAGGATATCAGATAGTGACAGGACTAGGGGGAATGGAGCAACACTGGAGGTGAGGAGATTCAGACTCGATGTGAGTATGAAGTTCTTCAGCATGAGAGTGGTGAGGCCCTGGAATGGGTTGCCCAAGGAGGTGGTTGGGGCCACATGCCTGGAGGTGTTTAAGGCCAGGCTGGATGAGGCTGTGGGCAGCCTGATCTAGGGTAGGGTGTCCCTGCCCATGGCAGGGGAGTTGGAACTGGATGGTCTTTGTAGTCCCTTCCAACCCTGACTGATTCTGTGATTCTATGATTCCTTGCCAAATGTTGCTGAAGAAGAGGATTTTAAATTCAGCATCAAACTTCTCCCCCAGATTAGCCACATGTCTTTGAGCAAACCAACAAAACTGGCCAAGGCTTATTTGTAGGGATGGGTAAATTACTATTTAGCTAGCAACCTTTCTAACATCCAATAGTTCTAACATCCTAACATCCATCCTAGTCCCACCACAAGCTCAGCTGGGCCACACCTGGCCTGGGCTGGGTGTGCACTGCCATGCACCAACTTATGCATCCTCCACAGCAGGACAGCTCCATTCTTGGACTGTCAGTGATGCATTTAGACATCCTGCTTCACTGGCTCAATCCTTTCTGCTGTGCCACCTTTCCTGGAGGGATGTTGCAGCTTTGCATCAGTGTTCTGGTTTGTTTTGTGATTCTCTCTAGATGGAATTGTCATGCTTAGGTACCGTGGATGCTGCAGGTACAACCTGAGAAGTAGGTGTAACCTACTCCTAGCAGGAGGAGGGAAGTGATCGTGCCCCTGTACTTGGCACAGGTGAAGTCACACTTCGAATACTGGCTTCAGGTTTGGGCCCCTCACTACAAGGAGGACATTGAGGTGCTGGAGTATGTCCAGAGAAGCACAATGGAGCTGGTGAAGGATCTGGAGAACATGGTTAGGAACGGCTGAGGGAACTGGGATTGTTAAGTCTGGAGAAGAAGAGGCTGAGGGGATTCCTCAGTTGTAGCAAGGTGGGGTCAGTCTCTTTTGTCTAGTATCAGGTGGTAGAACAAGAGAAAATGGTTGGAAATTGTGCCAGGTGAGGTTTGAATTGGGTATTAGGAAAAATTTCTTTATGGAAGGAGTGGTCAGGCATTGAAACAGAGTGCCCAGGGAGGTGGTGGACTCGCCATCTCTGGAAGTGTTTGAGAAACAGGTGGACATGGCCTTCCAGGATGTGGTTTAATGGCCATGGTGGTGTTAGGTTGATGGTTGAACTCTATGGTCTTAGAGGTCTTCTCCAACTGAAACAATTCTATGATTCTGTGATTCTAAGAACTGCTTTTGTGTTGCTCCTCAGCCCAATGTGGCTCATTTTAAGGGCAATGAGGCTGGTGATGGGCCTGGAGCACATGACCTACAAGGAGCATCTGAAAGATCTGAGGGTGTTCAGTCTGGAGAAAAGGAGTCTAAGGGGAGACCTCATGGCTCTCTACAACTGCCTGAAGGGAGGTTGGAGCGAGGAGGGGCCAGCCTCTGCTCCTTGGTGTCAAGCACGAGGACTAGAGGCAATGATTTCAAGCTGCACCAGGAGAGGTTCAGGCAGCATGCTAAGAAATATTTCTTCACAGTGAGGGTTATCAAACATTGCAGTGTTCTGCCCAGGGCAGTGATGAAGTCACCATCCCTGAAGGTGTTTAAGCAGCATGTGGACCTGTCACTTAGAGACATGTGGTTTAGTGTTGACCCTTCAGTTCTTGGTGGAAGAATGGACTGGATGATCTTTGAAGTCTCTTCCAACTGGATGTTCTCTATTATTCTGTGATTTTAGGCACAGCTAGCACTGTGGCATACACCAGTGCAGCACTGAGATGTGATCCAGCTCTCTCAGCAGCTGCCTTGTTTGCTTTGTGTGAACCAAACCCAGGGCTGCAGGATCATGCAGTCTGGGACAGGGGCCGAAACTGCTCCTTTTCTGCTTCAGTGAGCTATGAGATTTGCTCTGTTTCTCCCAGCTCATGGCTGTGGGTGTCACTCTTGTACTCATGGTACAGAGGAGTGGGACAGTGTCAGCTCCCAACCCAGGGACTATTCCAGTGGCTCTGCCTGGGTAAGTGCAAGCAGATGCAGGACACTGTCCCAGTGGGGCGACTCTCAGTGGCAGTGTCTTTGGGCAAAGCAGGGCGCTGACTTTGGCACTGTGCTGGTTTGAATTAATTGGAGGATTTGAATTAGAAATTAGACTATAAGGTGAGGAAGGAAAACATTCCAGTGTCTCTTTCACTCATTTGTTTACTGAAATGGTATAAAGTTAGAATCAAAACAAAGATAAGGCAGACCCCTTTGCACCGTGGCTGCTGCTATATGTCTCTCTGCCTTCTTAGCTGGATCTGAATAACTTCACTAATTACTTTCCTGTCCCCTGGCCAATCTACCTTCTCTTACCTGGCACATAAGACAGATAGTGGATAAGATTGGGAAGTGTGGGAAGGTGGTAGGGTGTTTGGAGAACCCCTTTTAGAGATTTTGATCTCTGGGAGGGGTGTGTTGTTTCTGTATTACCTTTTCACTGTATATATCCATCAATATCTGTTGCATATTGTAACTATTTGCTTGTATATTGTGCAAAGCTGTAAATATAAAGCTTAATTTCCTTAACTTGCAGCCGACTGAGTTCTAGCCTGAGTTATTTCAAAGTGTGTGTAGGGGGCAGATAACTGCCAAACCACCACAGGCACTTTGACATCTAACTGTGAGCAGTTGGATTTTATTAGGGAGCGGTGCAGGGCAGTCCTCTTCCTGCTCCAGTTTTGCAACTCTGCTCCTTCGCTTTGTTTCTACGAGGTGATGGAAATAAAGGCCTTTTTGTTTGGGGCCTGATGGATTATTTCCTGTAAAACTCAAGCCTTTTTCAAATCCTGGTTCTGTGCCCTTCCTCCAAACTGAGGAAAAGGAACTGTTTGGGGGCAGCCCTGCAGCCACAGCGCGTGTTTGGCCACGGTGTGTGTTTACAAGAGACAACAGGAATAAACCAGCAGCTTTCCTCTTGGGCTGGCAGGTGACATCCCTTGACCTGCCAGTGTAGTGGGTTTGGCAGTTACCTGCCCCCCCCTCCCCCTTTATAAACCCCGGCCACCGCTTGACCCCTTCCCATCCTCCTTAAG
>VWZI01018413.1:49955-80763 GCA_013396835.1 Psilopogon haemacephalus | reverse complement strand
TTTCTTTTTTTTTTTTTCCACCGAGTAAAACTCGGTGAAGTAGCACACTGTGTTTAACTCTCTCAGCCAATAGTCTAATTTCTCAACTCAAATCCTCCAGTTAGCTCAGACCAACACAGCCAGAAATATTCAGAGTTGTTGACTGGATTTTAAATTCTCTTCGACCTTTTGTTTCTGAAAGTAGAGCTACTGGTGTGTGGTGTCATATGCCATTAAGTGACCTGATGATCAGGTGGGCTGGAGATGCTCTGCTCTGAGGAGAGACTGAGGGAGTTGGGGCTGTTCAGTCTGGAGAGGAGAAGGCTCCCAGGTGACCTTATTGTGGCCTTCCAGTATCTGAAGGGGGCCTACAAGAAAGCTGGGGAGGGACTTTTGAGGGTGTCAGGTAGTGATATGATGGGGAGGAACAGAACAAAGCTAGAAATGAGTAGATTCAAACTTGATGTTAGGAAGAAGTTCTTCAGCATGAGGGCAGTGAGACCCTGGAATAGGTTGCCCAGGGAGGTGGTGGAAGTCTCATCCCTGGAGGTGTTTAAGGCCAGGCTGGATGAGGCTCTAGACAGCCTGATCTAGTGTGAGGTGCCTCTGCCCATGGCAGGGTGGGGCTGGAACTAGGTGATCCTTGTGGTCCCTTCCAACCCTGATTCTATGATTCTATGACCTGAATGGTGAGCCTGACTGGAAGTGTAACATCTCATAGCCGTTTCAGGCAGGTGAGAGGACTGAGGGGGGAGCTCATTAATACCTAATTGATAAGCATACTTCTCCCCAGTATCAAGTGACAGAACAAGGGGAAACAGCCCCAAGGTGCACCAGGGTAGGTTTAGGTTAGATGTTAGGGACTATTTCTTTCTTGCAAGAGTATTGAGGCATTGGAACAGGCTGCCAGGGAGGTGTTGGAATCAACTTCACTGGAGGTGTTCAAAACCCCATGTAGACATGCCACTCAGGGACATGCTTTGTTGGCCGTGGTGATGTTGGGCTGACAGTTGGACTTGGTGATCTTAGAGGTCTTTCCCAACTGAAACCATTCTAGGATTCCAAAGGGTGAGTGTCAGGATAAGGAGCCATGGACACAAAGTAGGATGCAGAAGGTTAAACGTAAACAGAAGGCAACAATTTTTCACTGTCAGGGTGGCAGAATCCCGATTGGTGGTGGAGTCGCCTTCTCTGGAGGCATTTGAAGCCCAACCTGGACATGCTCCTGTGTGATTTGCTCTGGGTGGTACTGCTCTGGCAGAGGAGTTGGACTGGATAATTGCCAGAGAATAGAAATAGAATAGAATAGAATAGAATGGAATGGAATGGAATGGAATGGAATGGAATGGAATGGAATGGAATGGAATGGAATAGAATAGAATAGAATAGAATAGAATAGAATAGAATAGAATAGAATAGAATAGAATAGAATGGAATAGAATGGAATGGAATAGAATATAATAGAATAGAATGGAATAGAATAGAATAGAATAGAATAGAATAGAATAGAATAGAATAGAATAGAATAGAATAGAATAGAATAGAATAGAATAGAATAAGCCAGGTTGGAAGAGACCTCCAGGACCATCCAGTCCAGCCTATCACCCAGCCCTATCCAACGGCACCAAGTGCTCCATCCAGGCTTTTCTTGAACACCTCCAGGGATGGCGACTCCACCACCTCCCTTCCCACCCCTACCGTGCTGAGATTCTGTGACTTTTTGCCGTGATCCTTTCAAGTTAGGCACAACTCCNTCCCCGCTCCCGGCGCATGAGGCGGCAGGCGGGCGGCAGCGGGCAGAGGCGGAGAGGAGCGGCCGGAGCCGGGGATCGCCGCCGGCCGCCGCGCCGGAGCCCCTACGATGTCACCATTGTTCAGCTGGGTGGCCAAGGTAGGCGGTGGCGCTCTCGCCGTCCTCCGCTCTCGGGAGATAAAGTCCAGCTAAGAGTTTGCAGATGTTCGCTTGTAATCCCAAGGCAAGTCACCCCTCTCCGGGAAGGGTGCTGCTCCGCCGGGGCGAGGAGAAGCACCCGCAGTTGGGGAGCCGAGGAGAGCGGGTAGAGCTGGGGCTGAGGGCTTGGAAGCTGCGGCTGTGTCCGGCTGTCGTGCCCGGTGCGGATCCGGGGACGGCAGAGCTGCGAGCACAGCTGCGGCGAAGATGTGAGCTTGCACTCTGCTCGCGTTTGACGCTTCTTGTGCGCTCTGGAGGAGCGAGTTAGCAGCGCTCCCACTGCTTGTTTGGGCTGTCGTGTTGGGTTTTGTCGCGCTCTGAATTTCCGAAGAGCAATAAGCTGGCTTTGAATGGGCACCTTAACGTATTTAAAGGTGTGACAGCGAGTGCCATGTGCTGGCTTCGACATCTGTGCGTCCAGGGCTTCGGTACAGCCTCCCACTACAACTGTGGCACTGCATATGGGTGCCAAGGAGCAGAGATGGTTAGACAAATCCAGAGTTGTTTGAGGTGATGTTTCAGAACACACAGACACACATATGTGTATATATATATTTTTTTTTTTTTTTCCAGACAGTCATTCTGAATTTAGAATGACCCATACTGTGCCAGGGGAGATTTAGATTGGATATCCGGAGCAAAGCTGGAGGTGGGCAGATTCGGATTGGATGTGAGGAGGAAGTTCTTCAGCATGAGAGTGGTGAGGCCCTGGAAAAGGTTGCCTGAGGGGGTGATTGGGGCCACTTCCCTGGAGGTGTTTGCAGCCAGGCTGGATGAGGCTGTGGGCAGCCTGGTGTAGGGTAGGGTGTCCCTGGGCATGGCAGGGGGGTTGGAACTGGATGATCCTTGTGGTCCCTTCCAACCCTGACTGATTCTATGATTCTAAGTTCTTTAGCATGAGAGTGGTGAGAGCCTGGAACAGGTTGCCCAGGGGGGTGGTTGGGGCCACTTTCCTGGAGGTGTTTGCGGCCAGGCTGGATGAGGCTGTGGGCAGCCTGATGTAGGGTAGGGTGTCCTTGGGCATGGCAGGGGGGTTGGAACTAGACGATTCTATGATTCTAACTGTTTCTTCCTGAAAGAGTGGCCAGGCACTGGAACAGGCTGCTGAGGGAGGTGGCGGAGTCACCATCTCTGGATGTGTTCAAGAAAGATATGGACATGGCACTTTGGGACATGGTTTAGTAGGCCTGCTGGCGCTCGGACTTGATAATCTTAGAGAGGTCTTTTCCAACCAAAACAATTCAGTGGTTCTATGATATTCCGTCATGAGGCACAGTAGGAAGTGCGGGACAGGATGAAGAGGGTAAAGCGGAGCAGGATGACAGGCCACAGGTAGGGAGTTCCTCGGAGGAGTTAGCTGGGGAAAAACCAGACACAGCTGTATCTCACTGTGAAATCGACAGGCAGACGGCAAAAACCCTGGTTCTCCCTTCTGCTGTGCCAGGTGTAAATAGCTGCTTAATCACTGCTGAGTATCCCTTTCCTTAAATATGTAAGGGGTGAAATGCCTACCCTGGGAAGATGGTAAGAGGGAGGTGCTTGGTGTGCCTCGCCTTTGGATTTGCTCTGTTTTATCTTAAAAGGAGCTTGATTAGTTTTAGCCATGCCCTGAAAAAAGAGAAGTTTGCCCTTTCCTCTTTCCACCTGCCTTTCTTTCTCTATTTAAATAGCTGTAAGGTGGGGCTCTTGTTACAGTAGTTCCCTCTCTGTCATCATTGTGTCTCTGTCTGGAGGGTGATGTAAGGCGTTATCTCAGGGCATGATACTGTGTGATTTCCATGCCAGGCCTTACATATGCGCCAGTCTCCTGTACAGTTTGGCCTACTGTCAAAAATCAGTGATGCTGTTGGGTAAATACTCCAGGATGCCACAAAGGGGTGGCCCATTTCCCCCCCTCAGTCACTTGTCAGCTGGACAAAGCAACTAGTTGGAGAGGAGTTGGTCTTGGAGGAGGTGTAAAGCTTCATTTCCAGAGTTCTCCCAAAGGTTTGTTCTGAACCTCCTGGATGGTTTCCTCTGCAATGGACTTGATTTCTCTGTGCAAGTCTTCTATGGTCTTTGAAGCATCCATTGTCTTCCAAATCAATGTCTCATCCTTCATCAGATGCAGAACTGATAGTGTGGAGAGTTGGCCACATCTCCAGAGAGAGTGGAAGAAGCTCTTGCAGAAACACACACTCCTGCCTCTGCCTTCAGGAGTGCTTTCTGGGCTTTCCACATCTAATTATTGGCAGTGCTGGTTCCTCGCAAGTGTTTAGTTTTATTCTTTCAACGGTCATTAATCATCAGTACTAATTAGGGGAGGGAAAGCAAAGCAGGGCATTTAGAAATATAAAATGAGGCTTGTTAATGGAGAAAGATTTCCTGCCTGCCAAAATCTGATCGGTGGAAATGTAGGAACCAGTGCTGGAGGCTTTCAACACAAATGCAGTTTGTAGAAGGTGGTGGTTTGTTCCAGAATGGGGTAGGACTGCAGGGTGTAGGAGGAGGAACTGGCCCCTCTGAAAGCAAAGCTGTCCCCCTGCAGTGACAGGGGTAAAAAGTTTCACTCCCCCATGCAGTAACACAAGTGGTTACAGTCCCCAGGCCCACGGGTACTTAAAAGTGAAGTAATTTACTCCCATATCCTATAAAACCGGTCCCCAGTGTTTGTTTAAACATTACCTTTTAATACATCTTCATGACAAGTTTTTATGTGCTGCTTTACCCAGTTTGTCTCCTACCTACATGCAGGCTCCTTGGGGATGAGTTTTGAGGAGCTGCCAGCCCAGGTTGTGGGACCCGTTCTGGGCTGGAGGATAAAGCCCTGCTTGAGTTTGAGGTGGGTTGGTGTTGCCAACATTAGCCATATGGATGCTGATGCTGGCTGAACCCGCTTGAGTGATGAATTCCTAAGGACTGACTTGGTTTAGTCTCCTAAAATTATTTAAATAGAAAAGAATAGCTGTACCTGTTTTTCCTGCCCAGTTTTACACAGACAGCTGACTTCAAGGAAACCTTTGACTTAAAACACCTTAAAGCACTGTTGAAATGTGTGAATTAACTTTGCAGTGTTGTGGGTAGAATACACAGTCACTCTTGCAGATATACAGAGATACTTGGATTTATGTTCACTTTAGTTCACTGCAATAAATGTTACTAAAAGTAAATAAATTACTTCAGAGCAAAAAAAATCAAAGGCTTCAGACTGCAAATAAAAGGAAGTAGATAGAAATGCTGATTTTTAGAGATTTATGGTATACTTAAGCACTTCTGCTATGAGGACAGGCTACTAGAGTTGGGGCTTTTCAGTCTGGAGAAGAGAAGGCTTCCAGGAGACCTTGTAGTAGTCTTCCAGTATCTGAAGGGGGCCTGCAGGAAGGCTGGGGAGGGACTGTTCGCAAGGTCTTGTAATGACAGGACAAGGGGCAATGGGTTTAAACTGGCAGAGGGGACATTTAAATGGGATATTAGGAGGAAGTTCTTTGCAGTGAGGGTGGTGAGACACTGGAACAGGTTGCCCAGGGAGGTTGTGGCTGCTCCCTCCCTGGATGTGTTCAAGGCCAGGCTGGATGAGGTCTTGAGTGACCTGATCTAGTGGGAGGTGTCCCTGCCTATGGCACAGGGGGGTTGGAACTGGTTGATCTTTGAGGTCTCTTCCAACCTAAACCATTCAGTGATTCTATGATCATTAACTCATTAATAGCAGATGATAGTACAGTGATTGTTGTTGAGAATAATGGTATTTATTTCCATTATATTTAATAAAGCTTAAAAGTAAAACAACCCAACAATTTCAGTGTTAGTAGTCTACGATTACACTTCGTAATGCAATTTTTTATTCAGAAGCAGCTTGTCAGAAACAAGAATTAAAAACCTGATTGCTGAATAAATAGAAATAAATAGTTTTTTTCACTTAATAAATTGTATACGTAGGAAATTGGAGTAAATGTGTCCTCAGATTCTCAGCTAGCTCAGCAAAATATACACATTATGTCTCTCTTGGCAAAACCAGTGTCATCTATAACATAAAGGCTGTGTTTAACTTCAGCTTATTTTAGTTAAAGGATTAGAAACCATTAAGGAACCAGTAAAGAAGCTAAAGTGAAATACAAAGCAAAGTTCCATTTTAGAAGAAAGCTGGATTTAAATAATGGTTTTGCTGGTATGAATCAATCAGCCTTGGTGAGGATGCCTTCAGGCGAGCAGGTGGGAAGGGGATGCTCCCAGTTCCTTCATGATGTTCCTCTTGCTGCAGCTTGAGGAACCTCAGAGAATGGTCCACCAGCACTGGCAGAGAAGGTGGGTTTAAAACATAGCTGTCTCCAGCTAGCTTGGCTAATCTTGGACCTTGAATTGAGAAGCTGCTCTGAAGATTCAGATGTTAAGGTTCATTCACGACAGATGTTCCACAATTCCTAGCAGCAAAGCAAGAAGTAGGTTGGGGTTTGTGTTGGCTTTTCATTCCCAGGATCTGCTGAGTCAGAACAGGCTGTGAGCTTTGCTACAGTTTGGGAAGCTCTCAAGGCATCAAGACAGTTTCTATCCTATTCAGTGCAGCAAGGGGTTGCCCAGGGGGGTGGTTGGGGCCACTTCCCTGGAGGTGTTTGCAGCCAGGCTGGATGAGGCTGTGGGCAGCCTGATGTAGGGTAGGGTGTCCCTGGGCATGGCAGGGTGGTTGAAACTAGATGATCCTTGTGGTCCCTTCCAACCCTGACTGATTCTATGATTCTAAGGCTTGGTTTCTTGGCTTGTTTGATGAAATGCTGTGGAAGTGGTAATTATAATCATATTTTAAATGCTGCTTGTTTATCTTGGAATCTTAATGTAAATTGACGTGCTGTGTTAGACTTGATCCTGCTGCCGAGTTGCTGTTACTTCTGCTAGTTTCCAGATAATAGGAATTCCTAGTAGATCTCCAGGGGAGAACAAACTGCTGCTTAGTGTAGGTCAGAAGCTACATACCAAATGAATTTGCCTTTTGGAATATGAATGAGAAGGAATGAGAGACTGAAAATTAGAAAGCACAAGAAATCTCCCCCTTCCTGGTTTGGTTTTGTTTTGCTGTTGTGGTTTTGTGTGTGTGTGCTTGTTTCTTTTGGGGGTTGTCAGTTTTGGTTTGGTCTGGGGTTTTCTGTTTGGTTTGTTTTTTTGCTTATTTTTCTGCCCCTTTAAGAGTGTTCTGAAAGGGTCATCTTGGCTTTTTTTTTCCTGGACTGTTTTGGGGTGGTTTGTTCCAGCTGTGCTGACATTCTTGTTTCCTTTATTCCCCACAGTTTCCAGCAAAGTTGAGCACCTCTGGGTGTCTTCAACACTTTACTGAGTGACTAGCATTTGAGCCAGATGAATCTTGATGGGGTTTCTTAAGGCAGCCTCATCACCAGACATTTTAACACTGTTTAAATCCCAGTAATACTTGAAATTTATTAGAATTGTAGCATGGTTTATGTTGGAAGGGACCTCAAAGATCATCCAGTTCCAACACCCCTGTGCCATAGGCCGGGACATCTCCCACTAGAACAGGTCGCTCAAGGCCTCATCCAGCCTGACCTTGAACACCTCCAGGGATGGAGCAGCCACAACCTCACTGGGCAACCTGTGCCAGTGTCTTGCCACCCTCACTGCAAAGAACTTCCTCCTAACATCCCATTTAAATCTCCCCTCTGCCAGTTTAAACCCATTCCCCCTCATCCTGTCATTACAAGACCTTGTGAATAGTCCCTCCCCAGCCCTCTTGTAGTCCCCCTTCAGATATTGGAAGTCTACTATAAGGTCTTCTGGAAGCCTTCTCTTCTCCAGGCTGAAAAGCCCCAACTCTAGTAGCCTGTCCTCATAGCAGAGGTGCTCCAGCCCTCTGAGCATCTTTGTGGCCCTCCTCTGGACTCTCTCCAACAGAATCAGTGAGGGTTGGAAGGGACCACAAGGATCATCTAGCTCCAACTCCCCTGCCATGCCCAGGGACACCATACCCTAGATGAGGCTGCCCACAGCCTCATCCAGCCTGGCCTTAAACACCTCCAGGGATGTGGCCCCAACCACCCCCTCAGGCAACCCATTCCAGGCTCTCACCACTCTCATGCTGAAGAACTTCCTCCTCACCTCCGGTCTGAATCTCCCCACCTCCAGCTTTACTTTTTAAGCCCGTGTTACTTAGAGTAATCTGTGCGGAGAGGTGTATAAACGGTGGTGACATCCTATGGTGTGCAAACCGTTTTCTGTGCTGGTGCATTTACCCCAGCAGCCCTTACGAGAATGTGAATACTTGGATGCCGCATCAAGAATCAGAGTTAATAGAGAACTAGTGTCAGGGAAGAGCTGGGAATCGTCGGGGAGGGAAGGCTCAAATGGCAGGGCTTTGCCCGTAGCTGCATCTCCTCCAGGGCTGGAGGGACAGACCCTCGCTTGTCTCTGGGGCCGGATGCCGGCAGCGCAGCGAAGAGAAAGTAGCGATTCCTGCCAGAGCTGGATGTCGCTGCCCGAGTTCGCACAATGCCCCTGTCACACAACGCCACGCTGCCGCTCAGCCTGCTGCTCCAGGTCGGTTTGTGTGTATTCGGGAGTGGTGGGGGGAAAAGACAGCTTTGTTACCGATTACCACCTTCCAGATAGAGGCAGATTACCCCCGGACACGGAGCGGTTGAATCGTGCTGATTTCTGTATGCAGCTCACTCCCCACCTTCCCCGCGGGGGTCTGGCTGATGAGCGAGGGATACGCGCTCGGCATTTGCAATGAAGTCAGTGCTCTGGCGAAACCCCTCTGTTTACTCAGCAGTTACGTTCCCTTCGGAGCCATCCCCTTTTATTATTCGTCCTTCCAGGCCTGAATTATTCCCTTCCTGCTTAAACAGCTCCGATGTTCACAAGGTCTTGTAATGACAGGACGAGGGGGAATGGGTTCAAATTGGCGGAGGGGAGATTTGAACGGGATGTTAGGAAGAAATTCTTCACAGTGAGGGTGGCAAGGCACTGGAACAGGTTGCCCAGGGAGGTTGTGGCTGCTCCCTCCCTGGATGTGTTCAAGGCCAGGCTGGATGAGGTCTTGAGCGACCTGATCTAGTGGGAGGTGTCCCTGCCTATGGCACAGGGGGTTGGAACTGGATGATCTTTGAGGTCTCTTCCAACCTAAACCATTCTATGATTCTATGATGCGATGGGAGAGGGCCAGCATGCAGCCCGGCTCTCAAGGCTTTTATGTGGCTGGGCAGGCACAGTAGGTCAGTGTCCTCTGCATTTGTAAGGTGCATTACAGGTGCTTAGGGCTTTCCCTAGGTGAATTCCTTGCCGTGTAGCTTGCAGCTTACCAAGGCTTTTCTCTTGAATCATTTATGACTTTCTGAATTAATTTCTTATGAAGATCTACTCTCCAGCTTCGTGTTGACCTTCAGTTTTAACAACAAGCCAAGCCTGATTGAGGTAGCTGAGCTTGCTCTTTTGTACGGGTCCCATTGTCTGCAGCTGAAAACGGAACATTGAAGCTCCACTCAAAACCTGTCTGCTTTCCTCTGCTGAAAAGCTCTCTGGAAATCGGTGCTATTAGCTGTCTTCGTGCGGGTAACACATTTTGTGCCAAACCAATAGCAAACTGGTAGTAAATCCTGCAGGATCAGGGAAAGCTCTGGGTCCTGTCAGAGATGGAAGGTACAACAAAGGGTTTGTTTGGGTGTTTGCCATAGAAATACATATGGGGCACCACAGTTTGACTTATATTTGCTTTACATTTGATGATCTAAAATGCAGTTTCACATCTTAACTTGCTTTTTTGGAAGGCTGTTACAATGAAAACAGTCTTTTGTGTGCACTGGAGGTGTTTCTGGGAGCACAAAAGCAGCAGTTTGGCTCTGGGCTCCCCAAGTAGGAATACCTTTAAGGGAAAACTTGGGCAAAACACCTCTTTCTTCAAAAGATGTGCTCACAGAGCTGCAAGACAATTCCAGTGTGTAATTTCCCATCATTCTAAATATAGAAACTGTGGCATTTCTGAGAAACCTGCTTTAAGGGGACGTTGGAACATTTTTTTTCTGTGCCAACTAATAAATACCTCAGATTTTGAAAGAAAATTGCTTGAAAGACCTCATAAAGCTGAAGGAGCTGAGGTTGTGTTTGGTGCACAGAGTTTGACTGGTGACTTGGCAAGCAAATCTTCAGAAGAAACACTGTTAATGGAATTACATCTTGGCTATAATTTAATTTTTTTAATTAGAAGCCTTTACAGCTTAACCGTTCAGGCTGAAATACTCAGATAACAGTGACAGAGGGGGAAAAAAAAAATCTCAGCCTTGGTTTTGTGCCTGTTTCACATATCAGTAAAGATACACAAAATATGTCAAGAGATTTGCCCGAATAGGAGTTTGTTTACTAATTTGTGTGGGGAGGTGAGGTAGGAGAACTAAGAGCAGCTGCAGCTTGGAGAGCAGAAGCTGAGGCAAGGAACGTTATTTAACCACTGTGTGTTGTTTTTAATAACTGAGAGGTTTGTACTGAGCTGCAGTACAAAAATCGTGAGATATTGGACCAAGGGAGGTTTAGGTTGGATATGAGAAGAAAATTCTTCACTGAAAAGATTCTCCAACACAAAAACAGGCTCCCCAGGGATGTGGGTGAATCCTCATCTCTAGAAGTGCTTAGAAGTTGCATAGATGTGGTGTTGAGGGACATGGTTTAGCACCAGACTTGGTAGAGGTCAGTAATGGTGGGACTTGATCTTAAAGGTCTTTTCCAACCCAAACAGTTCTATTACTCTATAAATAAAAAATTTTAATAGGAGAGATTTACATCTTTCTGGAAAAAACAAAACAAAACAAAACACCACATTTTACTTGCTGAGAAGTAGGAGAGGCTCAGACTTACCTTGCTGAGGTGGACCAGAGTGGAACAACTGGGTTTCTGCTACCTTTTTTTTTTTCCCCTCTGTGTCTGCAGGTTCTAAAAGGCCAGACCAGTATTCCCTGCTCAGCTGGCCAGGTGTGTGAAAGTGTAGTCATAAGCCTGGATAAAGTCATCTGTAGGTTGCATTTCTGTTAGTAACTGGCATCCAGCAACAGACTGCTGAATGGCTGGTGCTGGGAAGGGAACTGCTGGCTGACTGCTTAGAAGGGCTTGTAGCAATAGGACAAGGGGTGATAGTTTGAAACTGGAGCGGGGTAAATTTAGGGAAGTTCTTTACAATGAGCATGATAAAATGCTGAATTTGATTGCCCAGGGATGTGGTTGAGGCCTCATCCCTGAAGACATTCAATATCAGACTCGGTGTGGCCCTGGGCAGCCTTACCTAGTTGGGGGTGTCCCTGCTGGTGGGTTGGACAAGATGACCTTTAAGGGTTCCCTCCCACCCACAGATGTGAATCTATGCTGAGGACAGGTTGTGTACCTGGTTCAGGCCGATGCAATCTGTGAATCTGTTGTGTACCTGGTTCAGGGAAGCAGGTTTCACTTTGGACTAGCCCTCCTGATTTGGTGCTGCAAGCCAAATGCCTGTTTGCAGTCAAACGCATCACAAAATGAAGGCCTAGTTCTCTTAAAAATCACTTCAGGCACTTTGAGAAGTGGCTTGGTATAATCCACTCTCAGGCACATTCCTGGCCCAAATTAAAACAGTGAAGTAGTCACACCTGTGTATCACTTGAAAACCCAGGCTGAAAGAGCTCTGGACAAATAGCACGCACATGGCTTTCCAGTAACTGGCCCTGATACAGGGAATGGGTAATGTAGTGGGTTTGCAGTTACCTGTCCCCCCCACCTTTATAAACCCTGGCTAAAACTCAGAAAACAGTGGAAGTTAATAAATGAAGCTTTATATTTACAGCAATGCACAATATACAAGCAAATATTTACAAGATATAACAGATATTCACAGATATATACAGTGAAAAGGTAATACAGACACCACACCCCTCCTGGAGACCAAAATCCCCAAGAAAGGGTAACCAAACCCCCCACTACCACCTTTCCCCCCTTCCCCAGTCTTATCTCACCACCTGTTGATGCTGCAGATAAGCTGAAGATCGGTCAGAGGGATTAGTAATAGGAAGGAGTTAGTAGTTTTACTCTGAATTAGCTAAAAGACAGAGAGACAAAGGAGAAGCAGCCGCAGTGCCGAACAGACAGAAGCAGTCTGCTAATCTGGTTGTTTTGAGAACAGTTCTTAAAAACAACTTTTTTTTCTTTCTCAGCAAAACTTGGTGAAGTGACACACTGTGTTTAACTCTCTCTCAGCCAATAGTCTAATTTCTCACTCAAATCCTCCAATTAGCTCAAACCAACACAGGTCCCATCAAGAGTATTTTTGGAGTTTGAGGATGTTGGCTACTGCTTTGTGAGAATTTCAGGCCTGTGAGCTAGACTTTTGTCACTAACTGAAGCACTGTGAAGAGAGAGTAAAACCATGTGTTGCGTTTCCCCTCTCAGAGCAGTACCCATGCCAGCATATGCTGATGGTCACCTCTAAACAAAACAAAACAAAACAAAAATTCATCATGGCTGATACCTCTGGAAGCTTTTTCCCAACTCAAAAATGTCTGCCTTTGGAAGTGTGAATGTTTCTCTTTGTGCCTTTAGAGCATCATCACTGTAATCAGAAACATGCCTTTTTTTTTTTTTTCCTCAAGGGGAACCTTTGATATGCAGTGACCATACAGGCTTTTCAGGTACAGATATCCTGTGAAATTGCAGGTTTGGGGAGAAGAGACTACAATTTGTGCATAATTATGCTGGAACACTCCCAGCTACTGAAAAAGGCAAAGCTAAGCTAAGCTAAGCTAAGCAGCCCCTTTTTATTTTTCAATCAAATAATTTTTGGGGGGTGTTTGTATGTTTATTTCAAAGACCTCTGGAACAAAATACCTTAATTTTCTTAGATCTTACCAGTTGCCTCTCTACATTTAGAATCATGGAATGATTTAGGTTGGAAGAGATCTCAAAGATCATCCAGTTCCAACCCCCCTGTGCCATAAGCAGGAACACCTCCCACTAGTTCAGGTCGCTCAAGACCTCATCCAGCCTGTCCTTCAACACCTCCAGGGAGGGAGCAGACACAACCTCCCTGGGCGACCTGTGCCAGTGTCTCACCACTCTCACTGCAAAGAACTTCCTCCTCACATCCCATTTAAATCTCCCCTCTGCCACTTTAAACCCATTCCCCCTCGTCCTGTCATTACAAGACCTTGTGAATAGTCCTTCCCCAGCCCTCCTGTAGGCCCCCTTCAGATACTGGAAGGCTACTACAAGGTCTCCTAGAAGCCTTCTCTTCTCCAGGCTGCAGAGCCCCAACTCTCTCAGCCTGTCCTCATAGCAGAGCTGCTGCAGCCCTCTGATCATCTTTGTGGCCCTCCTCTGGACTGGCTCCAACAGTTCCATGTCCTTCTTGTGTTGGGGGCTCCAGAACTGCACACAGTACTGCAGGTGGGGTCTGAGGAGAGCAGAGTAAAGGGGGAGAATCACCTGGACCATTGGTCTGCTGCTGTAGTACCAGTGAGGGGAGCTCACTGAAGCTGTTGTCATGGAAATTTGGATGGTTAGCACTAAATGTTTCACACTGGCTTTGTTTCTTTGGACCTTTTTATAACTTCCAACCTCCTCAAACACAAACCATGGAAAAGGAGATTTGTAGAAGTGCTTTGGAGTTTTAGACGATTATGTACGAGAGGCCTCTCCTGGTAGTTACCCAGAACCCAAACCAAGAATGCCTACTGGAATTTCAGATTTGGGGTAAATCCTGCTGGAATATAACCTGTAGGACTTAGCATTCTATGGAAGTGGTTGACAGTTCCCTTTCACGCAGTCACCTGAGTCAGACTTTTGTAGATGTAGGAAAAATGAGTTTTCATATGCAAGCACAGTTTGTGAAGCTGATGCCTTTTCTTCTGTGAAGTGCAGAATCACAAGCAAAATGAATTCTTGTAAGTTCTTATAACTCAGGCAGCATTTCTTCTCTGGTGTTTCTAAGGATTCCATAAACCTTTCACTCCTATTAAAAAAACAACAAACCCACAACACCAAAAGGCTCAGTCCGCTTAAATATTAGGTGTGGCTCAAATACCAGCAGTCCCAAGTGCTGGCACGATTGTAGGAAGAAGCTGGGATTAAAAAGGCCCTTTCCTTGAAGTCCTTTTTTCCTTCCTGCTTTTCATTTATTGCTTTCCTTCAGCTGATCCATCAGCAAATGCCATAGAGCATCGTCCTTGTATCACCCTCCAGCTTCTTGTGGGGATCACAGAATCACAGAATGGTTTGGGTTGGAATGGACCTTCAAGATCATCTAGTTCCACCCCAGCCCCATGCCAAAGGGCAGGGACACCTTCTTCTAGAGCAGCTTGCTCGAGGCCTCATCCAGTCAGGCTTTCAACACTGCTAGGCTTGGAGCCTCTACAATTTCTCTTAAGTGAGCTGCTCCAGTGCTTCCCCACACCACCTTCCTGTGTGGAAGAACTTATTTCTGTAATCCTACAACTCTGTGACATCTGTGTTTTGGAAGTGCCAAGTGCTCACCACACCCTTTGCATTTCCTTGGCGGGCGAAGGTTTAAATATAGAATATGTGGGAAATACTGTGAAGGTCAGAATTCAGTCCCCTTGAAAAGGGTGTGGCAGCATGGGCTCTCCAGCTCAGCTGCAATTCCATGTTTGGTAATTGTTCATCTGATTTGCCATCTTCTAAAGAATCATAGAAGCATAGAATCAGTCAGGGCTGGAAGGGACCACAAGGATCATCTAGTTCCAACCCCCCTGCCATGCCCAGGGACACCCTACCCTAGATTAGGATGCCCACAGCCTCATCCAGCCTGGCTGCAAACATCTCCAGGGAAGTGGTCCCAACCACCTCCCTGAGCAACCCATTCCAGGCTCTCACCACTCTCATGCTGAACAATTTGCTCCTCACATCCAATCTGAATTTCCCCAGCTCCAGCTTTGCTCCATTTCCCCTAGTCCTGTCACTAACTGATAGCCTAAAATGTCCATCCCCAGCTATTTTGTAGGCCCCCTTCAGCTCCTGGAAGGCCACAAGTAGGTCACCTGGGAGCCTCCTCTTCTCCAAACTGAACAGCCCCAACTCTTTCAGTCTGTCCTCATAGGAGAAGTGCTCCACCCTCTGATCATCCTCATGGCCCTTCTCTGGACACACTCCAGTATGTCCACATCCCTCTTGTAATAGTGGCTCCAGAACTGGATGCAGTACTCCAGGTCTGGGATCTCACCAGAGCGGAGTAGAGGGGGAGAATCACCTCCCTCGACCTGCTGGCCACACTTCTCCTAATGCAGCCCAGCCTTAACTTACAGGGAAGAATGAAAGGGAAGTGGAAGAATGAAAAGGAGTAACGGAAAATTTAATGTTGGAAGAGACTTGCTAGGCTTAAAATAGCCATTTTGTAACACTGAAAAGAGAACAGATGCTGCATTTTTGTGTTTCTTGTTTTAATTTGCAGCTGAATAAAGGACGATGCAGATCAGATTCTGTATTTATTAAGTGCTAATGCAGACAGGTGTTGGAGCTCCACAAGCCTCACAGTCACAGGCCAACATGCATTACTGAAAGTCTTTGCATATGCTCTTAGTGGTGTCTTTATTAATTGATTTGTTGTCTCCATATACTGTACTGTCATGTAGACATGCTGTTTGGAAAAGCTAAGTCTGTTTGTTAGAGGTTTGGAGGAGGTTAGATTGGATAAGATTGGAGCCCCCAGCACAGGAAGGACATGGAACTGCTGGAGAGAGTCCAGAGGAGGGCCACGAAGATGATCAGAGGGCTGCAGCAGCTCTGCTATGAGGACAGGCTGAAAGAGTTGGGGCTTTTCAGCCTGGAGAAGAGAAGGCTTCCAGGAGACCTTATAGTAACCTTCCAGTATCTGAAGGGGGCCTACAGGAGGGCTGGGGAGGGACTATTCACAAGGTCTTGTAATGACAGGTGAGGGGTAATGGGTTCAAATTGTCAGAGGGGAGATTTGAACAGGATGTTAGGAGGAAGTTCTTCACAGTGAGGCTGGTGAGACACTGGCACAGGTTGCCCAGGGAGGTTGTGGCTGCTCCCTCCCTGGAGGTGTTCAAGGCAAGCCTGGATGAGGTCTTGAGTGATCTAGTGGGAGGTGTTCCTGCCTATGGCACAGGGCGGTTGAAAGTGGATGATCTTTGTGGTCCCTTCCAACCTAAACCATTCTATGATTCTATGATTCTATGGTATTACAAGAAACTTCTCACTGAAAGGTTTCTCCAGCATTGGGGCAGACTCCCCACAGCAGTGGCTGAATCCCCATCTGTGGAAGTGTTTAAGAGTGGCAGAGATGTGGTCCTGAGGGACATGGCTTAGCATCAGCCTTCATCAAGTCTGATAATAGTTGGACTCTTTTCCAGATGAAAGAGTTCAGTGGTTTCTCATTTATTGTTTCCCACCAGTACAACTGACAAGCAACCTGATGTAGTGATGGAAGAACATTTTTACTATTCTAGCAAATACCTTGAGAATGTCTTCCACTTTCAGTCAACCTGGCACTGTGTCTGTTCTATGCTGTGATTTTTGTTGCTTTTACTTTTTAACTGTGTTGCTTTCTTACTGTGGAATAAGAATTTCGAGGCTGAGACTCGGTGAAGTTGTCACAGGTTTGTGGAATGGTTTAGGTTGTAGGGGACCTCCAAGATCATCTATTTCCAAGCCCCTGCTATGTGCAGAGACACCTTCCACTAGACCAGGTTGTTCAAGGCCTCATCCAACATGGCTTTGAACACCTCCAGGGAGGGGGCATCAACAACCTCCCTGGGCAACCTGTGCCAGTGTCTCACCACTCTTACTGTAAAGAATTTCTCCTCTTGCTGTTCATCAACTGCATCATCAGTATTTCCAAACTCCTGTCAGACTTTATTTAGGACTTGGACACTGGATGCAGTTTTTATGGCATTCATGTAAGTGAACCAGATGATGTAGTTCAATGGTCTGTCTGCAGCTTTAGAAGACTGCCCCCAACACAAGAAGGACATGGAACTGTTGGAGCAAGTGCAGAGGAGGGCCATGAAGATGATCAGAGGGCTGCAGCACGTCTGCTATGAGGACAGGCTGAGAGAGTTGGGGCTCTGCAGCCTGGAGAAGAGAAGGCTTCTAGGAGACCTTGTAGTAGCCTTCCAGTATCTGAAGGGGACCTACAGGAGGGCTGGGGAGGGACTTTTCACAAAGTCTTGTAATGACAGGACGAGGGGGAATGGGTTTAAACTGGCAGAGGGGAGATTTAAAGGGGATATTAGGAGGAAGTTCTTTGCAGTGAGGGTGGCAAGACACTGGCACAGGTCGCCCAGGGAGGTTGTGTCTGCTCCCTCCCTGGAGGTGTTCAAGGCCAGGTTGGACGAGGTCTTGAGTGACCTGTTCCAGTGGGAGGTGTCCCTGCCTATGGCAGGGGGTTGGAACTGGATGATCTTTGAGGTCCCTTCCAACCTAAACCATTCTGTGATTCCTGCTGAGGCACCCTGGCTTGGTTCTGGGATGGCTTTCAGGGCTTATCCCACAGCTGCATTTGTCTTGATGGTGCCTTTTATCTGTGTTTTTACATCTCTTCTCTATTTAGAATGTAATGTGCACCTTTAGCTAAAAAGGACACTGACATCTTGGGGTTTGTGGCCAGATTTGCTGTCAACACAAGCTGCATGCTTGACTGCCCTGTAACAGCCAGTGGCAGATGACAGCCAGTGGAGATGCCAACATTCACGTGAAGAAATGAGATCTGATGAAGAGAAGCAGGACAAGTGAAGTAGTTCTGAGCAGGGTGGAATGATAGGACTGCCAGATATAGGATCATTGGTCTAGGGCCCAGCTCCACTGCCATCCATTGGCTGTCTTGCAGGTGGTCTCTAAGCAAGCAGCATGTTTTTCAAACTCCACATCATCTCGAAATACACATTAAATCATTTTTTGGAGGTATGTAGTATCCCATCTGTTTTGCCTTTCTTTCTTCACGTTTCTAGCATGCTTATGTACTTGGTGCAGACAGATCAGGGTCTCCTGCAGTGATTTTTAAAGGCACCTGATGTAAGGATTCATGGAATTGCCACTCTACAGAAGCATCTTCTTCCAAGTTCTTTCTTCTTTCTCTTGCAAGTTTTTGGTGAGTTCTGGATCTGAGAACAAGAACAGAATTGCAGAAGATTAGACCTTATAGTGACATTTCAGTATCTGGAGGGGACTTAGAGGAAGGCTGGGAAGGGACTGTTTAGAAGGGCTTGTAGTGATAGGACAAGGTGCAGTGGTTTGAAACAGAAGCAGGGTAGATTTAGGTCAGGCATCATAGAATCATAGAATGGTGTAGGTTGGAAGAGACCTCAAAGATCATCCAGTTCCAACCCCCCTGTGCCATAGGCAGGGACACCTCCAACTAGATCAGGTCGCTCAAGACCTCATCCAGCCTGGCCTTGAACACATCCAGGGAGGGAGCAGCCACAACCTCCCTGGGCAACCTGTGCCAGTGTCTCACCAGCCTCACTGCAAAGAACTTCCTCCTAACATCCCACTTAAATCTCCCCTCTGCCAGTTTGAACCCATTCCCCCTTGTCCTGTCATTACAAGACCTTGTGAATAGTCCCTCCCCAACCTTCCTGTAGGCCCTCTTCAGATACTGGAAGGCTACTATAAGGTCTCCTCGAAGCCTTCTCTTCTCCAGGCTGCAGAGCCCCAACTCTAGTAGCCTGTCCTCATAGCAGAGGTGCTCCATCCCTCTGATCATTTTCATGGCCCTCCTCTGGACTGGCTCCAACAGTTCCATGTCCTTCTTGTGCTGGGGGCTCCAGAACTGCACACAGTACTGCAGGTGGGGTCTGAGGAGAGCAGAGCAAAGGAGCAGAATCCCCTCCCTTGTCCTGCTGCCCACAGCTGCTCTTGCTGCAGCCCAGCACACAGTTGCTGTCTGGGCTGCACTCACACTGCAGCCTCATCCTGAGCTTCTCATCACCCCACACCCCCAGGTCCTTTTCCTCAGAGCTGCTCTCAGCCATTCGCCACCCAGTCTGGAGTTGTGCTTGGGATTGTGCCCACCCAGGTGCAGGACCTTGCACTTGGCCTTGTTGAATTTCATGAGGTTGGCCTGGGCACACCTCTCGTTGGCCTAGGCTCACCTCTCTGAGGTGAGAAGGCACCACTGGGAGCCTTACCTTAGGAAAAATCCACCATAACTCAAAAAGCTCCTAGACAGAAGAAGCCATTTGTTTGACATCCAAAAAGGACTAGAACTGGTGAAATAAGTAAGGAACTGCTTTCTTAAGTGTGAAAGAGACCCCAAAAGTGTATCAGCAACATGATGCATCTCTCTTGAGGAGGAAGCACCACCACAAAATAAAGCACTCCAGCTTCAGTAGAACACCAAGTCCAATTCTGTTCTATTTCTGAGCTTGTTTACAATGATCTATAAACAGATTCTGCAATTTTTTTTTTTTTTTTAAGGAAATAAAACCTTTTTGTGCCTCTTAAAATTGCAAGAAGTACTCTCCAGCTCACATGACCTTGCAAAAAGTATAACCCTTTCCACCCTGCTAAGGAGTCATGAGGGAGATTCTCAAGCTGTGGTTTGCCTGTGATAGTGAAAGGAATGTGATAACTGTGGTAGTGGCACACACTGCTCCTGGCATCAGGCTACATTGCTGAGCAGTCTTGGTGTATGTAGGAATCTCAGTTACCTTTTATGGCTTTTTATGGCAAAGTGTAAACTGCAGGGGTACATGTTGGCTGTGTGCAGCTCCAATGTTCCTTGTCTGATCATCTCAGAGGTCACTCATCTACCATGCTCCAAGTATTAAAAAGGAGCTGGATTTCACAGAATGTCTTTGTTTGGAAGAGACCTTCAAGATCCGCTCTGGTGAGACCCCACCTGGAGTACTGTGTCCAGTTTTTGGAGCCCCTATTACAAGAGAGACATGGACAAGCTGAAGCGTGTCCAGAGAAGGGCCATGAGGATGCTCAGAGGGCTGCAGCACCTCTCCTGTAAGGACAGACTGAAAGAGTTAGGGCTGTTCAGCTTGGACAAGAGGAGACTCCCAGGTGCCCTTATTGTGGCCTTCCAGTATCTGAAGGGGGCCTATAAAAAAGCTGGGGAGGGACTTTTTAGGCTATCAGGTAGTGACAGGACTAGGGGGAATGGAGCAAAGCTGGAGGTGGGGAGATTCAGATTAGATGTGAGGAGGAAGTTGTTCAGCATGAGAGTGGTGAGAGGCTGGAATGGGTTGCCTGGGGAGGTGTTTGGGGTCACCTCCCTGGAGGTGTTTGCAGCCAGGCTGACTGAGGCTGTGGGCAGCCTAATCTAGGGTAGGGTGTCCCTGGGCATGGCAGGGGGGTTGGAACTAGATGCTCCTTGTGGTCCCTTCCAACCCTGATTGATTCTATGATTATCAAGTCCAACCTTCAACCAGGCACTGCAAGGTCAACACTAAACCATGTCCCTAAGCAGATAACTCTCTTCTGTCCTGCATGGAATAGCCTTTGAATTTTACTACATTCTTGTTAATCATTAGGTTGTATATTATGAAAAAAATCTTGATAGAAGTAGTTCTTAAGTGTTGGAACAGGCTGCCCACAGAAGTGGTGGAGTCACCACCCCAGAGGTCTTTGAAAGATTCATGGATGTGGTGCTGAGGGACATGGTTTAGTCGTAGCAGCTTAGCAGTAGTGGTAGAATTGTGAGCTCTAGGTAAGCAGTTGGACCTGATGATCTCAAAGGTCTCTTCCAACCTCATCAATTCTATGGTTCTGTGATCAGCTACTTACATGTATCTCTGCAAAAACTGAACCTTGGCCCCACCACTCTCACTTCTGTTCTCTGTGTAATGCTCATACATACATCTCTGCAAAAACTGAACCTTGGCCCCACCACTCTCACTTCTGTTCTCTGTGTAATGCTCATTCACACCTCACCAAGCCAACTCCCCAGGGAGACAGGCATAAGGGCACTTTTCCTTCCATTGCTCTGTGGTTGTGTTCTTCAGCCACCCAGCTTGTGTTTAACAAGGCTGTGTGGTGCTTTTGCAGGTCTGATTTCACAGTCCTTCCCCAGCAGCACACCTGTGGTGTGGTTAGCCTGGCTGGCTGCTAGCCTGGCTACCCCTCCCTGCCCTCTGGTTGTGCTTTGACTTGCTCTCCTTTCTGAAAAGATACTCACAAATCCATGGTTAAATGAGGCCCTTTTTGCATTTAAGATACTACCGAAGGAAATGAGCTACACCAGCACATGTGGATGGTAGAGCTGCTGAGAGCTGATAGTTGTGTTATGAGTTGTCAGGATCCAGCAGATAAATTTTGGAAGATACATTGAGTCATGGTGACCTCTGTACTTAGGGATCTCTTGGTAAGAATCTCACTTTGCTCTTCCTGTGCATTTGTCATGCACAGAAAAACTGCTGGGAGCCTGCAAAAAGATGATCATCATCCAGGGACTGGAGGAACTGAACTTTCTGCTTCTTCTGAATTAGATCTTGGCTTGGAAGTGGCTTTGTGGGAGGAATAAAAGTCAGCAAATAGCAAAGGGAGAAAGACAGTAATTGGAGTGCTCCATAGAACTGCTGGTTAGGAGTTGATGGATGAAGATTTGCAAAAGGACAATTAATGACTAGAAAAAGTCAGTGAGGTGTAGGAGGCTGTAGAGCAGTCTCCAAGCAAGGTAAGAGAAGAAAAAAACCCTATGAAGACATTTGAGGTAAGACCTGAATGTAAAAGTTAGTTGAAAATTAACTTTTAAGAAGTGTGTTACTCTTCCACCTTGAATTTCTGCTAGTGATGAGGAATAAGGAAATTCTGACACATTTAACACTTCTTTTGCCTTTGTAAGAGACCCAAAACTGGTCCTGAGCTTGAAGTTTTCAGTTTGCTCCTTGGTTAAAATAGTGAGCAACACCTATCACAAAAGAATCTCAGCTGGCAGTTGGAAATTTCTTGTGGGGAAGAAGAGGTTCTTCTGGGAGCTACTTAGAACCCAGGTAGAGGTGACCCTCAGCATCTCATCTAAGTTTAAAGTCAGATCTAACATGAAAGTTTGCCTTGCTTTGTGTGGGAGGATGCACCAGCAGGGGCAACAGCCAAATTAAATTATGTTGTGATTCTGCAAGGTGAAATTGTGCAGTACCTTGATTAAAACATTAAAATGCCAGTACAATCTCTAAATTAAAATGCTCTACCTGTAAAATGCTAAAGTGAAGAAATGTGTGCCAAAAACATCAGCTCCTACTAGTCTGGGTTGAAGGAGTGGTAAGGATGGGAAGCATTGATCTTGTTCCACTCCTGTAAAGCTCTGTTCTGCTAAAATAGAATAGAATAGAATAGAATAGAATAGAATAGAATAGAATAGAATAGAATAGAATAGAATAGAATAGAATAGAATAGAATAGAATAGAATAGAATAGAATAGAATAGAATAGAATAGAATAAGCCAGGTTGGAAGAGACCTCCAAGTTCATCCAGTCCAACCAATGGCCTTAAGTGCTCCATCCAGTCTTTTCTTGAACACCTCCAGGGATTGTGACTCCACCACCTCCCTGGGCAGCCCATTCCAACACCAGTCATCACTCTCTCTGGGAAGAACTTCCTCCTAACATTCAGTCTATACTTCCCCTGGTACAACTTGCGACTGTGTCCCCTTGTTCTGTTGCTGGTTGCCTGGGAGAAGAGACCAACCCCACCTGGCTACAACCTCCCTTTAGGTAGTCGTAGAGAACAATGAGGTCTGCCCTGAGCCTCCTCTTCTCCAGGCTGCACACCCCAGCCTCCCTTAGCCTCTCCTCACAGGTCTTGTGCTCCAGGTCCCTCACCAGCTTCGTCTCCTTTCTCTGGACACTTTCCAGTACCTCAGCATTTCTCTTGAATTGAGCGGCCCAGAACTGCACACAGGACTCAAGATGTGGCCTGACCAGTGCCAAGTACAGGGGAAGGATAACCTCCCTTGTCCTGCTGGCCACAGTGTTCCTGATCCAGGCCAGGATGCCATTGGCTCTCCTGCCCACCTGGGCACACTGCAGTGTGCTGAGATCAGACCAGCTGCTAAGATCAGACACAGCAAACTGCTGAAACCAAAAATGTTGTGCAAACTTTCAAAGTATGGCAACTAAGTCCTTTGCTATATATTTTTTTTTTAATTTATGTTGCATATGTCTCAAAAACTCTTCTCCTGTTTTCTGTTCTACTATTTTTACAAAGTATTCCATGATTATGAATGGCTCATGGGTGACAAAAATACTGCCTTGTGTCCTGATGCAAATAGAGAGATTCTCTTTCACTTAAACATCAGGAAGAACTTCTTTATTTTGAAGGTGCTGAAGCACTGGAATAGGCTGCACAGAAAGGTTGTGGAGTCTCCTCTGGGGACTCAAGACCTGTATGGATGCAGCCTGCCCAGGTGCATCCTGTTTTAGCTGGGAGGATTTGACTAAATAATCTCCAGAGGTCCTTTCCAACCCTTAGCGTTCTGTGACTCTCCCAAGATAAATAGCTTTGGATTCTGTTTTTCCTGTAGCAGCACACTCCAGTAAAATAGAAAAAGAAAGGTGTTAACAGCAAGCAGTATGTTAGGCTTCTAGACATTTTATTGACCTTGCAGTGGTCATAAAAAAAAGGGCAAGTAAAAATAATTGAGATGTCACCTCACACTTGAGCAGGCAGGCAAAACGAAATCAAAACACCTCCTTGTTTAAAGAGCTTTGTGAAAGACTTCTAAAGGCTCCATTATAGCCAGGGTGACTTGAGACCTTCTAAGGTTCAGCACAAGATCTCACCCAAATGATTTTCAGTCTTTAAGAATTTGTGGAGTCTAATGGGAGACCCTCTCACTCTGCAAATACTTGAATGGAAGCTGTAGCAAGATGTTTGTCTCTTCAGCCTAGGAACAAGTGATAGGACAAAAGAAATTGGCCTGAAGTTGCACAGGGGGAGGTTTAGACTGGCTATGAGAAGGACTTCTTGACTGAAAGGGTTCTCAAAGGCTGGAACAGGCTCCCCAGTGAGGTGCTGGAATCACCTGGAGGTGCTGGAGCAGGTAGGCAACAAGAAGGCTGGTGAGAGGTCTGGAAAACATGACCTATGAGGAGTGGCTGAGGGAACTGGGGTTGTTTAGTCTGGAGAAGAGGAGGCTGAGACCTTATTGCCTTCTACAACAATCTAAAAGGAGGTCATAGTGAGGCTGATACTGGTGTCTTTTCCCAAATAACTAATGATAGGAAATGGCCTCAAGTTGCATCAGGGTTTAGATTGGAGGTTGGGAGGAAGTTCTTTACTGAGTGGGTGGTCAGGCACTGGAACAGGCTGCCCAGGGAGGTGGTGGAGTTACCATCCCTGGAAGTGTTTTAAAATAGAGTGGATGTGGCAGTTGAGGCTATGATCTAGTGATTAAGGATGCTGGGATGAAGGTTGGACTGGATCAGCAGTTGCTTTATAGTAACTTCCAATATCTCAAAGGCGCCTACAGGAGGGCTGGGGAGGGACTATTCACAAGGTCTTGTAATGACAGGACGAGGGGAAATGGATTCAAACTGGCAGAGGGGAGATTTAAATGGGATATTAGGAGGAAGTTCTTTGCAGTGAGGATGGTGAGACATTGGCACAGGTTGCCCAGGGAGGTTGTGGGTGCTCCTTGCCTGGAGGTGTTCAAGGCCAGGTTGGATGAGGCTGTGTGCAACCTGTTCCGGTGGGAGGTGTTCCTGCCTATGGCAGGGGGTTGGAACTGGATGATCTTTGAGGTCCCTTCCAACCTAAACCATTCTGTGATTCTATGATCTTGAAGGTCTTTTCCAACCAAATAATTATATGACTGTATTGTATAAGATCACTTCCTGCCATCATAGGTCTGTCTCTCAAAGCCACCTGCTCCCTTGACATCCTTAAACCTGTACCTGAGCCTTCACTAGAACTGAAGTCTTGTGAAGGTGCTGATAGGCAGAAACTGGTAGATTCATGCTGTGGGTATAAACACTGTGGAGCATCTACAATCAGAACTCATCCCACTTGTTTGTTATTTGTTTTGTTTTTTTTCCCCTAGTCCTGTGCAGCTGATGTATTGGCAGTTGTTCTTCTGTGGCACCATTGGTTTCCTACTTGCTGTGTGCTAAAGCAGCAGGAATCCTTTTCCAGCCTGGCCTTGTTTGCCAGCAGGCAGCTGTTACATTCAGCTATTATTGGGGGGAGGGGGGAGGAGGGGTTGGTTTGTTTTCATTCAATTTCTTCCTCTTTCTCAGCTTCACTGACAGGCCAAAGACATGGACATGTGTAACAACATTTTACTTGTTTGTAAACTTACAGAGTGATTTCTGGTTGCATGAAGATAAAATGTCACCACAGTTTCTGTGAAGGGAAGGAGCTGTTCCTTTTTATTCAGTGTTCTTAGCAGTGATTGTCCTCTCTGATGATATAGAATAGAATAGAATAGAATAGAATAGAATAGAATAGAATAGAATAGAATAGAATAGAATAGAATAGAATAGAATAGAATAGAATAAGCCAGGTTGGAAGAGACCTCCAAGATCATCCAGTCCAACCTATCACCCAGCCCCATCCAATGGTACTAAGTGCCCCATCCAGGTTTTTCTTGAACACCTCCAGGGATGGTGACTCCACCACCTCCCTGGGCAGCCCATTCCAATGCCAATCACTTTCTTTGTCAAGAACTTCCTCCTAATATCCAGTCTATACCTCCCCTGGCATAACTTGAGACTGTCCCCCCCATTCTGTTGCTGATTGCCTGGGAGAAGAGCCCAATCCCACCTGGCTACAGCCTCACTTGAGGTAGTTGTAGACAGCAATGAGGTCACCCCTGAGCCTCCTCTTTTCCAGGCTAGATAACCCCAACTCCCTCAGCCTCTCCTCACAGGGCTGTGCTCCAGGTCCCTCACCAGCTTTGTCTCCTTTCTCTGGACACTTTCCAGTACCTCAGCATTTCTCTTGAATTGAGCGGCCCAGAACTGCACACAGGACTCAAGATGTGGCCTGACCAGTGCCAAGTACAGGGGAAGAATAACCTCCCTTGTCCTGCTGGCCACAGTGTTCCTGATCCAGGCCAGGATGCCATTGGCTCTCCTGGCCACCTGGGCACACTGCTGGCTCATGTTCAGCCTACTATTTGGTGCCTGGTGTGGAAGCTGGAGGTGCTTTGTCTAGTGATAGACTAAGGTGCATCAGGTAAAGTCTCTATATTGGGTTGTGCTTTGCTTGAATACTCAGGTCATGAAAATTCACAATATTTCAATTTCCTGATTTGTCTTTACAAAATAAACATTCTCATCACAGCAGAGATAAAATGGTCTGCTTAAAATTAAATAAACCCAGTCAGAAGAGTCCACTATTCTGTGTGCATCTTTTTTTTTTTTTTTTTAATCTAATTCAGACACTCCCAAGTGCAAAAGCTTTACTAACACATTTCAGTTGTGTTTTCTGTTCACCACTCCTGTTTGGCCCACAGTGAGTGGTGAGAAGGTAATGTTCTGTGCTTGGTAAACTTTCCTTCTTATTTATGCCGTTGTCTATATTTAGTTTTGTGGCTTTGGGGGAAAAAAAATTAGGTCATCAGCAGTTTTGTTGTTTGTTTTTGGTTTGATTTTTTTTTATTACAGAAATAATCTTTCCACTAATTACACGAGAAAGAAGTCAGAAAACATTTCAGAATAGAAGTGTGGAAAAAAAAAGAGAATTTGTGTGGCAGGAAGAAGTCATACATGTGTGCAGCAGTCCTCCCACACTGTCTTAGCAGATTCAAAGTAGACCTACAGGTCTCTATAGGAGATCATAGAATCATAGAGTAGTTTAGGTTGGAAGAGACCTCAAAGATCATCCAGTTCCAACCCCCCTGTGCCATAGGCAGGGACACCTCCCACTAGAACAGGTTGCTCAAGGCCTCATTCAACCTGGCCTTGAACACCTCCAGGGAGGGGGCAGCCACAACCTCTCTGGTCAGCCTGTTCCAGTGTCTCACCACCCTTACTGCAAAGAACTTCCTCCTAACATCCCTTTGAATCTTCCCTCTGCCAGGTTAAACCCATTCCCCCTCATCCTGTCATGACAAGACCTTGTGAACAGTCCCTCCCCAGCCCTTCTGTAGGCCCCTTTCAGATACTGGAAGGCTACTATAAGGTCTCCTTGACTCCTTCTCTTCTCCAGACTGAAGAGCCCAAACTTTCATAGCCTATTCTCATAGCAGAGCTGCTCCAGCCCTTTGATCATCTTTGTGGCCCTCCTCTGGACTCTCTCCAACAGTTCCATGTCCTTCTTGTGCTGGGGGCTCCAGAACTGCACACAGTACTGCAGGTGGAGTCTGAGGAGAGCTGAGTAAAGGGGCACAATCCCCTCCCTTGCCCTTCTGGCCACACTGCTCTTGCTGCAGCCCACCACATGGTTGGTGTTTGGGCTGTGCGCAGACTGTTGGCTTGTGTTGAGCTTTTCATCACCCCAGACCCTCAGGTCCTTTTCCACAGGGCTGCTCTCAGCCATTCCCCACCTAGCCTGGAGTTGTGCCTGGGTTTGCACTGACCCAGGTGCAGGACCTTACACTTGGACTTGTTGAATTTCATGAGGTTGGCCTTGGCACACCTCTGCAGCCTGTGCAGGTCCCTCTGGATGGATCCCTGCCCTCTAGCAAGTCGACTGTGTCACACAGCTTGGTGTCATCTGCAAACTTGCCCAGGGTGCACTGATTCCTCTGTCCATGTTGCTGACAAAGATGTTAAACAGCACTGGTCTCAGCACTGACCCCTGAGGGTCACCAGGCTGAGGTAGGATGAGACCTCTGGGACATTCTCTAGTTCAGCCCTATACTCAAAGTGCAGTCACCTAGAGCAGGTTGCTGAGGGCCATGTCCAGGCAGTTTCCATATCTATAGGTCTGGGAGCCCTGAAACCCATCTGGGCAACCCCTGCTAGCATGTGGCCAGCCTTATAATAATAAAAGACCTTTTCATATGGTCAGAAAGAACCCCACAACCTTAAAAAATCTCCAAGTGACAGTAACGTAATTCAGGGGCAATTTGATCCTTGCTACTTTCTCATACAAACTGAAGAGCCATGAAAGCAATTAGTTTGTTGCTAGAGACTAATTCACAACCACAACTCAACAACCACACTGTGAGATGTGGTTACTGATGGCCTAGTGGGGTGCTGCTTTATCTGGAGGAATTCCAGCTATGGTTAATAAACATTTTACAGGATGGAGCCTACACTGCTGATTTTAATAATCAGTAATAATTAGCATTTATTTACATTTCACAGCTTAATTTTTTTTTTTTCATTTTATCTTGGGTTTTACTTAATCTTTGTGTAGTCAGAATCATAGAATCATAGAATCATAGAATGGTTTAGGTTGGAAGAGACCTCAGAGATCATCCAGTTCCAACCTCCCTGTGCCATAGGCAGGGACACCTCCCACTAGATCAGGATGCTCAAGACCTCATCCAGCCTGGCTTTGAACACTTCCAGGGAGGGAGCAGCCACAACCTCCCTGGGCAACCTGTGCCAGTGTCTCATCACCCTCACTGTGAAGAACTTCCTCCTAACATCCCATTTAAATCTCCCTTCTGCCAGTTTGAACCCATTCCCCCTCGTCCTGTCATTACAAGACCTTGTGAACAGTTCCTCCCCAGCCCTCCTGAGGGAGCCAGGATCAGAGGGCACACTTAAGAGCATGTGGATTCTTCATGTCTAACTGCTTGCATAACAGGTCTGGAATGGTACAGGTAGATGAGAAGACCAAGAACAGGCCAAGAGCAGTTTCATTGGAGTTTTTCTCATTCATCAAGCTGATGAGGGATTTGGAGAGCATATCTTAATGAGGAAAGACTGAGGGAGCTGGGATTGTTTAGTCTGAAGAGGTGGAGGCTGAGAAGAATAGACTAGAATAGACTAGAATAGACTAGACTAGACTAGACTAGAATAGAATAGAATAGGCTGGGTTGGAAGAGACCTCCAAGATCATATTTGCTCTATAGCTGCCTGAAAGGAGATTGGAGTGAGGCCAATGATGGCCTCTTTTCCCAAGTAACTAACAACAGAACAAGGGGAAGTGGCCTCAAGCTGCACCAAGGGAGGCTTAGATTGGATCTTAGAAAAAAATTTCTTTCCTGCAAGGGTGGTCAGGCATTGGAACAGGTTGTCCAGGGAGGTGGTGGAGCCTCTGGAGCTATTTAAAACCCAAGTACACGAGACATTTCGGGACATGGTCTAATGGTCATGGAGGTGTTGGGTAGGAGGTTGGACTTGATGATCTTAGAGGTCTTTTCCAACCTTGATAATTCTCTGGTTGTGGCATCTCGTCTCTACTGGTGAAAACAAATTAATGTTTAACATGCATAAGGCTTCCAGGGAAGTGAGGTGGTGATTTGCTGCTTCAAGAGCCTAATCAGAAGCAATAAAATGGTATCATCAGGCTGCAGGAGTTTTTAGCTTAATAAGCACAAAGTCAAAGTGTACCTCAGTAAATGTAGCATGTCACCAGCTGTTACTGACAAATGGCAGAATCATAGAATCAGTCAGGGTTGGAAGGGACCACAAGGATCATCTAGTTCCAACCCCCCCTGCCATGCCCAGGGACACCCTACCCTACATCAGGCTGCCCACAGCCTCATCCAGCCTGGCTGCAAACACCTCCAGGGAAGTGGCCCCAACCACCTGCCTGGGCAGCCCATTCCAGGGCCTCACCATTCTCATGCTGAAGAACTTCCTCCTCACATCCAGTCTGAATCTCCCCACCTGCAGCTTTGCTCCATTCCCCCTAGTCCTGTTACTACCTGATAGCCTCAAATGTCCCTCCCCAGCTTTTCTGTAGGCCCCCTTCAGATACTGGAAGGCTACAAGAAGGTCACCTGGGAGCCTCATCTTCTCCAAACTGAACAGCCCCAACTCTTTCAGTCTGTCCTCACAGCAGAGGTGTTGCAGCCCTCTGAGCATCCTTGTGGCACTTCTCTGGACACGCTCCAGCATGTCCACATCCCTCTTGTAACAAAGGCTCCAGAACTGGATGCAGTACTCCTGGTGGGGTCTCACCAGTCAAACTTCATTGTGTGTGAAAGTAAATAAAGACTCCCCTTGGTTTTCATCTGCAGGCCTACAATTAGGAATTACATTCCTGAAACAGGAATGTAATTAACTACTGGGAAGTCTTTCTGTGTTTAGTGTCTGACAGCTGCCAGTGTGTGATGTCCAGCCACTGCTGAGTAGCAGTTTGGTTGATGACCAAGGTGTCTGAGAACAAAAAGAAGAAATCAGATTTGGTAACTGTGCATTTGTGTGATGGATCCATGATGTCTTGTCTGGGCTTTAGCTCAGATAGAGAGAGCAGCTGCTTGTGACACCTGCACTGCTGGAAACTCTCCTTGAAGTTGTTAGAGAGGATGCTGTTGAGGGAGCTTATCCCTGGCCGAAATGGTGTGCAAGATGATGCTCCTGGCTTCAGCAACGTGCTGCTGCCTCTGCAGCCTCAGCAGGAGCAGAGGAGAGTGTTATGATTATTAGTAATTGGTTATGAATTCTTAATAATATTTTTATGAACATTAGGTTTTGTTATTAATATCTTTTAAATCCTGGAAATTTCCCTGAGATTCTTTGGATGTTCGGTCGACAGGAGGCAATTAAACGAAGGTTATTTATAAACACAGAATTAAAGAGTTTAAACAGTCAGAACTTGGAAGACAGGGACCTGGTAACAGGGAAAATTGGATTATTCTGACTGTGCCATACTCACAGACATGATAGATACTGAGTGTCCCCGGAGAGGAGGATGAAAAATTTGCCTTGCCACTGGTGCAAGCTGCAATGCAGGCTGCAAACACTTGGCTGCTGTGAAAGAGGTGCAAATAGCCTCCCGCTGAAAGGCAGGGGGAAAAGAGACAAAGACTCTAAATCACCCCCTTAAATACACTATTTTGAAAGGTGAAACTGGCCAATATGTGGTGGTTTAGCAGTTACCTGCCCCCCCCCCCCCCCCCGC
>VWZI01018413.1:0-49773 GCA_013396835.1 Psilopogon haemacephalus | reverse complement strand
AAATGAAGCTTTATATTTACAGCAATGCTCAATATACAAGCAGATATTTACACTGTATAACAGATATTTACAGATATATACAGTGAAAAGGTAATACAGAAATGCCACAGCCCTCCCAGAGATCAAAAATCCCTAAGAGGGGTTTTTAACTACCCCTACCACCTTTCCCCCCTTCCCCAATCTCATTTCACCATCTGCTGATGCAGCAGATAGGCAAAGGTAGAATCGGCTAGGGGGATTAGCAGTAGGAAAAGAAGTTAATGGAATTATTGAGAATTAGCTACAAAAAGGCAGGGACAAAGGAGCCATGCAAGAAAACAGCCACAGCCCAGAGATACCTGGAGCACTCTATCTATATTTGGGTTACAACTCTTAAAACATTTTTTTTTCTCTCTCAGTAGAGCTCTGAGGGAAGTAGCATCATCTGTTTTCCTCTCTCAGCCTATAGCCTAATTTTCTCACTCAAATCCTCCAATTAGTTCAAACCAGCACAACCCACCTCTGCCTACTTCACTCAGAGTTTACTGAGAATTATCTATCTAATCTAATACAGTATTTACAATAATAAATAGCATCCATTGTTTTGGCCAATGAATTCAAAGTCTTGTCCACCCTTGCACTTGAGGGGCAGCCCAAGACACCTGACTTGGTCATGTGCCATGCACTTAGCCTTCAGGGCTTTCATGGGCTGAACCCTCATTGTTTTGCTCGTACCATCCACCCCCGGACCTTGCTACGGGAGGAGGAGAGCAGGGGTTTGAACTAACTGGGCAGGATTTATGCCCTCCCAGGACAGAGGGACCGCAGGTTTGTGTTCTAGGCAACTCAGAAGTAAAATTGCCTTTGGCTGATGAGCCCAGATGTGCCCACAAGAGCCGAATGTGCTTACTAGGAAATGTTAAAGCAGTTGCCACCTGAACTATGGGTAGAATCAAGGTTTGTGTTTCGCTGGCACCCTGTGTAGTGGGTTAGCAGTTACCTGCCCCCCCCACCTTAATAAACCCCAGCTAAAACTCAGAAAACANCCACCCCCCACCACCTTTCCCCCCTTTCCCAGCCTTATCTCACCACCTGTTGATGCTGCAGATAAGCTGAAGATCGGCCAGGGGGATTAGTGGCAAGAAGGAGTTAGTAATTTTAGTAATTTTACTCTAAATTAGCTACCAAGACCAAGAGACAAAGGAGAGAGCAGCCAGAGCCAGCACAGACAGATGCAAACTGCTAATCTGGTTGTTTTGAGAACAGTTCTTAGAACAACTTTTTTTTTCCTTCTCAGTAAAACTCGGTGAAGTGACACACTGTGTTTACCTCTCTCAGCCAATAGTCTAATTTCTCACTCAAATCCTCCAATTAGCTCAAACCAACACACCCTGGCATGTGACTGAAAATGGGTTCTTTGATGAATTATAAGGTAAATAAAAGTGAGGTGAACCTTGAGCTCGCTGTGGAGCAGATGCATGTCACTTGAGGTAACAGATTCCTTATTTGAAGGTGATTGAAAGGTTAGGCATGAAGTTGCCTGAGCCCAGGGCTTTCTGACTGGCTGGTGACAAGAGCTGAGGACAGACTTCTGAAGTCATGACCCTGCTCTCCTGACTTCTCCTCCATTGTCTTTGCCAATGACTCATGCCTTGTGATCAACGGTGAGGTAATGCTTCCTGAGGCATCTTATTTTTTTTTTAATGCTGTTATCTTAAATCCACTATTTATATGTCTGTCTACCTACCCATCCATATCTATCTGTGCTTCCTTATCTAGTAAAATAAATCCTACAGATATCCTTATGAGCACCCAGAACATAAACATTCAGTTTTCACTCTTCAGTCTTTTCCTCCAAGTCCTTTCTAGTTTCCTGGGTTAGTTTATGTACATTTTTTATTACCATAGAAGTGTTAGATAACCATAGAATTGTCTGCAAAAGACAGAGGCCATGCCTCCAAAGTATTCTTTAGGTTTAGGGGTGCCTTTTGTCATAGGGCAGATGGTTCTTCTGGCTGCTATTTTAGTCTGTTTCTCACAGGCTTCTCTCTATCCTTCTTACTATCCTCCAGCATCCAGAGAGGTGGTGGAGTCACCATCCCAGGAGATGTGACAGTTTGAGCTAGATTTCTAGCTCGGACATAGGAAAAAGTAGTGAAGAGGTGAACATTCTAGGCATAGGCTATATAACAGCAACAATGGATAAATTAATATAATATCATCGGAGCATCATGAGCCTCATGTCTGGAAGCACAGCTTGGTCCTTCCCCTTTGCTGCTTACTGCTGCGCCTGCTGCTGTCTTCTGCTGCTGTTTTGGCTGCTGCTGCTGCTTCGCCACTGCTTGACCCCTTCCCATCCTCCTTAAGGTTATATTTTTTCATAGTAGTGGTGTATTATTTTTGTACTGTTATATTTAAACTATAAGAAAGTTGTATGGGTTTAGCAGTTACCTGCCCCTCCCCCTCNGAAATAGATTGGCCAGGGGGGTTAGTAATAGGAAGGAGTTAGTAGTTTTACTCTGAATTAGCTACCAAGACAGAGAGACAAACAGAAGCTGCGGCAGCCAGCACAGACAGACACAAACTGCTAATCTGGTTGTTTTGAGAACAGTTCTTAAAACAACTTTTTTTTCTTTCCTCAGTAAAACTTGATGAAGTGACATACTGTGTTTAATCTCTCTCTCAGCCAGTAGTCTAATTTCTCAATCAAATTCTCAAATTAGCTCAAACCAACACAAAAATACAATTTCATTTTTCCTGGCTTTCCTAGAGAATTTGTGTTGTAGTGAATTTATTCTATCAGGGCAGAAGAGGAAGGGAATCCACTCTAACCCGGTACAGGAGGTGTTCAAGAAATGTATGGATTTGGTTTAATGGCCTTGGTGGAGTTAGGTCAGTAGTTGGACTTGATGATGTTAGAGTTGTTTTCCAAGCAAAACAATTCTATGATTCTATCTTTGGAAGCATTCAGAACCCACCTACACATGTGCCTGACTGACCTTTTTTAGGTTAACTTGTCTTGGCAGGGGATTTGGATTTCCCTAGAGTTTCCTTCCAGTCTCTACCATTCCATGTGTGATTCTGATTCTCCAGAAGTAAGCAAGCTCCAACTGGTGCTTGTCAAGGAGACATTTGTCAGGAAGCTGGCACACCTTGCATGGATTTTTCTCATAACAGTTTGGGGAAATGAAAAAGTTGGCAGAATTATCTGTTGTAATAAGAACTGCTGACCCCATATTTGTCATTGTGGCATCAACACAGACTGCAGAGGAGCCTTAATCTGTAAGGCCAGTCAAGGCAGTGGGATGGAAGGAGGGGGGCAGACATGGGCCTTACAGCAGGTGAACAAAGCACATGTGTGCTTCTCCCTAAGGACCATAGCAAAAACTGTCACCATTTGCTGTTACTTAAAATACTGCAGGTGGCAGTTTGGGTTTTGGTTATGATTAAACATCCGTGGGCTGTAGCAGACTTGCTCTCTCATGCAGATGCTCTACAAGTGATGCTATATGTGGAAGCAATGTTTATTTAAGAGTGTCATCTAGCCTAGACCACAAAGATGCTCAGAGGGCTGCTGTGAGGACAGGCTATGAGAGTTGGGTCTCTTCAGCCTGGAGAAGAGAAACCTTCCAGGAGACCTTAGAGTAGCCTTCCAGTATCTGAATATCCTACAGGAAGGCTGGGGAGGGACTATTGACAAGGTGTTGTAATGACAGGATGAGGGGGAATGGGTTTAAACTGGCAGAGGGGAGATTTAAACTGGATGTTAGGAGGAAGTTCTTGACAGTGAGAGTGGTGAGACACTGGTACAGGTTGCCCAGGGAGGTTGTGGCTGCTCCCTCCCTGGAGGTGTTCAGGACCAGGTTGGATGAGGCCTTTAGCAACCTGTTCTAGTGGGAGATGTCCCCTGCCTCTGGCAGGGAGTTGGAACTGGATGATCTTTGAGGTCTCTTCCAACCTAAACCATTCTATGATTCTGTGAATGAAAATGAGTATCTAAAATAATGAATGTATTTCTTTAAATGCCACAGCAGTTTACAGTTCAAACCCCTCCAGTCACCAGCCTGCCATAAGGGTGTAAGATGCTCTTAGGAGGGCTTGCAAGAGACTCATTAATCTACATTCTGTGAATGCTTGAGTAAGAAGGGAGTGAAGAATAACAGAGATTAAGTAACTTTCCCAATTAATTAATCTGTGGCTTCTCTTTTGCTTTCCTAAGTATCTTTATCTTTCATTTTTAATTCAAACGTGATGCTTCGTGCTGATTCCGTCAGAAGTTAACTGAAAACACAGAGATGATGCTCTTCTGACAGTGGTGGTCATTCATATATTCATTCACAGAATGGTTTGGGTTGGAAGTGACCTCCAAAATCATATACTTCCTGCTGTGTGCAGGGAGCACCCCTCCTATTGGGGGTGGTGGAGCCATAGAACCATAGACTGAATCATACAATGGCTCAGGTTGGAAGGGACTTCAAAGATCATCCAGTTCCAACCCCCTGCCATAGGCAGGGACACCTCCCACTAGAACAGGTCACTCAAGGCCTCATCCAACCTGGCCTTGAACACCTCCAGCAAGGAGGCATCCACAGCCTCCCTGGGCTTCCTGTTCCAGTGTCTCACCACCCTCACTGTAAAGAATTTCTTCCTAATCTCCAGTCTAATTCTCCCCTTCTCAAGCTTCAATCCATTGCTCTTGTCCATCTGCTCTTGTCAGACCCCACCTGGAGTATTGTGTGCAGTTCTGGAGCCCCCAGCATAGGAAGGAAATGGAACTGTTGGAGAGAGTCCAGAGGAGGGCCACAAAGATGATCAGAGGGCTGCAGCACCTCTGCTATGAGGACAGGCTGAGAGAGTTGGGGCTCTGCAGCATGGAGAAGAGAAGGCTTTGAGGAGACCTTATAGCAGCCTACCAGTATCTGAAGGGGGCCTACAGGAGGGCTGGGGAGGGACTATTCACAAGGTCTTCTAATGACAGGACGAGGGAGAATGGGTTCAAATTGGCGGAGGGGAGATTTGAACGGGATGTTAGGAAGAAATTTTTCACAGTGAGGGTGGTGAGGCACTGGCACAGGTTGCCCAGGGAGGTTGTGTCTGCTCCCTCCCTGGATGTGTTGAAGGCCAGGTTGGATGAGGTCTTGAGTGACCTGATCTAGTGGGAGGTGTCCCTGCCTATGGCACAGGGGGGTTGGAACTGGATGATCTTTGAGGTCTCTTCCAACCTCAGCCATTCTATGATTCTATGATTCCCTCTCAGGATGAGCTCCTGGCAGGGAGACAAAGGAGCAATTCATCCAGGGAGCCTTTAACGTTCATAATGTGTCGGTTGGACAAATAGAAGATCTCTTCAACTGGCCTCTCAGAAAACAAAGCCAAATGAGCCATTCCGGCACGATAACAGCAGGGAGCACCTCTTACTGTTTCTCCTACGGGCACCAGATGTTCACGTTGTGTGTTTTGTTCTCCCTTCCTGTAGGTGCCTGAGATCATCAGCTCCATTCGGCAAGCTGGGAAGATTGCTCGGCAGGAGGAGCTGCAGAACAACCTCTCAGATGTCGAAGACCCTTTTGCCAAGAAGTTCGAGGTGCTGTTCTGTGGACGGGTGACAGTGGCGCACAAAAACGCACCTCCAGCACTCATCGACGAATGCATTGAGAAATTCAATCGAGCGAGCCGCACCAAAAAAACAGATTCCAACTCCTCATCCCAACAACATGAAACTGCCAATAACTTTGGAGGCTTCTCTTTAAGCAACAAATTTCGCTCTGTCTTCCAGCCTTTGGTCGGCGAAGAGGAGGAGAAAAGGCCGATTAGGAAATCCTATTCGCAGCCTGGGCTTCGTTCTTTGGCTTTTAAGAAGGATTTGCAAGAGGCGAGCCAGAGGAGTAACAGCTTTGTCAGGTCTTTTGAAGAAGATGCCCTTTCTCTGAACCTCAAAAGTCAGCTCGTCTACGGCCACAGTGTGGTGCAGCCGACAGACATTGCAGAGAACCGGACCATGTTGTTCATGGTAAAGTGAGAGTTGCAGCTCTTGTTGGGAGTTTGGAGGGGCAGACACCAAAGCAGATGTTGTGACAGGTGGCAGTTAATTAATTCCTAGCTTAACTGCCATAACCAGAGCTTCACCTAAACTTGCCTGTTTCTCTCAGTCGTTGTTAATTGTTCTCTGCAGTAAAAAACAAGTTTATGTTAAACAGTTTAAAACAGCACTGCCTGGATCAGCGAGTTTCTAAAGACAGCTATTAAAAAGCAGCAGCGAGTTAGTGGGTAATTAACTGACTGCCAAATGGTACACAGAATTAATTACACTAACTAGTAACAGCAGAAATAAATTTCTGGGTGAGTGAGCTACCTGCAACCAGAGCACAAAGCCTGAACCATGACTGGTGGAGCAGGCTTTTTATGCCTGGTGATAAGTAGTACCCTTCATGAAGGTGTTCCTGCCACCAACATGGGTGTGTAATGATGGAGAAGTACAACAGCTCCATCTTCCCCCACTCCTTTTGTGTGGCTAGGAATGCTTTTGCCTTGGTAGGCAAGCAGCAAAACTGCTTTTCGCGCCCTGAGGAACAGATGAAGGATGTGTTATTTGCTCCTCTTCTAATCCTCATGATAGAGAGGTCACTTACCATATTTCAGAGCTCCTGTGTGCACCATGACTGGTGGAGCAGGCTTTTTATGCCTGGTGATAAGTAGTACCCTTCATGAAGGTGTTCCTGCCGCCAACATGGGTGTGTAATGATGGAGCAGTACAACAGCTTCTTAGGCTGCTCCACACCTGCCCCCACTCCTGTCCTCCTTTTGCTTTTGCCTTGGTAGGCAAGCAGCAAAACTGCTTTTCATGCCCTAAGGAACAGGTGAAGAATGTATTAATTGCTCCTCTTCTAATCCTCATGATAGAGAAGTCACATAAACATATTTCAGAGCTCCTGTGTGCACCATGACTGGTGGAGCAGACTTTTTATGCCTGGTGATAAGTACTACCCTTTATGAAGGTGTTCCTGCCGCCAACATGGGTGTGTAATGATGGAATAGTACAACAGCTTCCTAGGCTGCTCCACACCTGCCCCCACTCCTTTTGTGTGGCTAGGAATGCTTTTGCCTTGGTAGGCAAGCAGCAAAACTGCTTTTCACACCCTGAGGGACAGGTGAAGAATGTGTTAATTGCTCCTCTTCTAATCCTCATGATAGAGAAGTCACATAACATATTTCAGAGCTCATAGAATCATAGAATCATAGAATGGTTTAGGTTGGAAGAGACCTCAAAGATCATCCAGTTCCAACCCCCCTGTGCCATAGGCAGGGACACCTCTCACTAGAACAGGACGCTCAAGACCTCATCCAGCCTGGCCTTGAACACATCCAGGGAGGAAGCAGACACAACCTCCCTGGGCAACCTCTTGCCACCCTCACTGTGAAGAACTTCCTCCTAACATCCCGTTTAAATCTCCCCTCTGCTGGTTTGAACCCATTCCCCCTCGTCCTGGCATTACAAGACCTTGTGGATAGTCCCTCCCCAGCCTTCCTGTAGGCCCCCTTCAGATACTGGAAGGTTGCTATAAGGTCTCCTCAAAGCCTTCTCTTCTCCAGGCTGAGAAGCCTCAACTCTCTCAGCCTGTCCTCATAGCAGAGGTGCTCCAGCCCTCTGATCATTTTCGTGGCCCTCCTCTGGACTGGCTCCAACAGTTCCGTGTCCTCTTGTGCTGGAGGCTCCAGAACTGCACACAGTACTGCAGGTAGGGTCTGACAAGAGCAGAGCAAAGCTCCTGTGTCTTTTGAACATAATGCAAGCCTGCAGCTGATACTGTGATGATTTGCTGTCATAAGGTCATCTTGGATCTGTCAGCTGCTGTTGGGGCTGGGAGATTTGAAGGATGGGAACAGTGGAGTGGGAGCAGTTAGAGCAGACTTGTTGGATGGGGGAAGAGAAGTGCTGCTTTAAGGATTGCCAAAGTGTTATGTATAAAAACAACAGGCAGGAAGAGGTGTAGTTAGCCATAACTGATTAAAACTTCTGTGTAGTCATGGCAGGCCAGCAGCAGAGAGAGAAATGGGAGAAGGCGGAGAGAAATTTTGTGTGTGCATGTTTACCCTTCTTCCCCCTTTCACACAGCAAACACAAATGCCCTTCATAATAATGCCTAATTTTGAAGCAAATCCTGAGTCCATTATTAATTGATGGCACAGATTTTTAGAGAGAGGGAGATTATAGATGGGCTGCTTAGGCCCAGATCCTCTTACTCCAGTGAGCGCATTTTAATTCATATTAACTAGAAGCAGCATTTCTCAGAGGCATATGCAGCTTCAGCCTGAACACAACATTGGAACACCTGCTGCCAGACTCACTTCCAAATTCTGAGGCTCTGTTGATCTTGCTTTCTGTCTTGGGTTGCTTTTAGCCTGGGAAAATATTGGTTTGTTTCACAGTTGTATTCTTTTGCCATTCAGCTGATCTAAATCCAGCTGAATGCCAGGAAGTGACATAACTGTGGTTTGTGCCTCCAGTATCCACAAGGCAGCAGCTGGTGGCAGAGCTTAGCTTCTTGGTTAGCCATTCCCTGTGCTCAGCAGGTTCTGAGGAGCAGTAGTGTGGTGGTTTAGCAGTTACCTGGCCCCCAACCTTTGAAATAACCCAGGCTAGGACTGAGACCGGCTGGAAGTTGATAAACAAAGCTTTATATTTACAGCTATGCACAATATACAAGCAAATATTTACAATGTATAACAGATATTTACAGATATATACAGTGAAAAGGTAATACAGAAACACTACACCCCTCCCAGAGATCAAAATCCCTAGGAGGGGTTTCTAACCACCCCTACCACCTTTCCCCCTTTCCTCAATCTTCTCTCACCATCTGTTGATGCAGCAGATAGGCAGAGGTAGATCAGCCAGGGTGGTTAGCAGTAGGAGAAGAAGTTAGTGGAATTATTGGGAATTAGCTACAAAAGGCAGGGAAACAGAGCCATGCAAGGAGCAACCACAGCCCAGAGAGGCCTGAAGCACTCTGACTTATCTATATTTGGATTACAACTCTTAAAACATTTTTTTTCTTCCTCAGTAAAGCTATGAGTGAAGTGACATCATCTGTTTTCCTCTCTCAGCCTATAGTCTAATTTCTCACTCCAATTCTCCAGTTAGTTCAAACCAGCACAAGTAGGCATGAAGCAGGGATGCTGCAGGCACAGGTTTTCTCTGCTCGTTCAGTTTCTGGGTGGCTAGACATGAAACATTTCAATACCTTTATATCCCAAGAGGAAATGTTTGTTTGGGTTTTCTGAGATGAAGTTCTTACTTGGATTTTCCCCAGGACTGCAGCAGAAGTTGGTTGGTGTAGGTGTAAAATATATTCAGATGCTGCCTCTCCTCATCTGGATCAGATGGTCCTGGTTTTGGTATCTCTTCCTGAAGAGCTGCTTTCCAAACCAGTTTCTTAGGATTTAGTGGTGATTTTTTTAGGCTTTTCTTTTCACTATATTTCTGAAGGAGATGAGGTGTTTTTTTTTCCCCATGTTCAGTTGGCTTCAAATGATCCTTGCATCTCTGGCACCAAGTGTGAAAGGAGCATGTGGGGGTCACTGCAGGGAGGGGAAGGCAGCAGCGAGCAAGAGCAGGCTGCTGAGTAGGTGATGGAAAGAACAGCCCCATGAATGCATGAGGTCATCCCTGGAGACAATGCAAGGAGACCAGCAAGGAGTTGGGGAAAACTGCTGTAAAGTGGGAGAAGATGTGGGAGTGGAATGTGTAGAATCCTTTATAGACAGACAGAGGTAGCACATCTCACTTCATCCATTCACACACTGGATAATCCCCTTTCCCCTTCTCTGTTGTTGCAGCTGATGTTTTGATTTGCTTCTTGTGGGATTTGGTAGCGGTTGAAGCTTCAGCAGGTTTCATAGAATGGGTTGGGTTCGAAGGAGCCTTGAAGATCATCTGCTTCCAGCCCACCTGCCATGAGCAGTGACACCCTCCACTAGACCAAGGCCTTAGCCAACATACAATCAAAGAATCAGTCAGGGTTGGAAGGGACCACAAGGAGCATCTAGTTCCAACCCCCCTGCCATTACCAGGGACACCCTACCCTAGATTAGGCTGCCCACAGCCTCAGCCAGCCTGGCTGCAAACACCTCCAGGGATGTGGCCCCAACCACCTCCCTGGGCAACCCATTCCAGGCTCTCACCACTCTCATGCTGAAGAACTTCCTCCTCACATCCAAGCTGAATCTCCCCACTTCCAGCTTTGTTCCATTCCCCCTAGTCCTGTCACTACCTGACAGCCTAAAAAGTCCCTACTCAGCTTTTCTGTAGGCCCCCTTCAGATACTGGAAGGCCACAAGAAGGTTACCTCAGAGCCTCCTCTTCTCCAGGCTGAACAGCCCCAACTCTTTCAGTCTGTCCTCACAGGAGAGGTGCTGCAGCCCTCTGAGCATCCTCGTGGCCCTTCTCTGGACATGCTTCAGCATGTCCACATCCCTCTTGTCCCAGGGACTCCAGAACATGGCCTCGTCTAGATGATGCTCACGTGTCCATCTAGATTCTACTTCTCTCCCCTAAACTCTGATACGAGACTCATCCTTAGCAGACTTTCTGATGTGCTGGAAACTCTGAAGGGTGTAAATTTTATTAATTAAAATGTTATGGCCACACTGCCAGTAGCTGGAAACTTGAAATCAGTAACTTCACCTTCAAAATGCTTTTTGCCCACCCAAAGTTAACATCAGCTATTGGGTCACTCCTGTGCAAATGGCCTTACAGATGAAATGAATCATAGAATCATAGCATCATAGAATGGTCTGGCCTTGAACACCTCCAGGGAGGGAGCAGCCACAACCTCCCTGGGCAACCTGTGCCAGTGTCTCACCACCCTCACTGTGAAGAACTTCCTCCTAACATCCCATTTAAATCTCCCCTCTGCCACTTTAAACCCATTCCTCCTCGTCCTGTCATGACAAGACCTTGTGAACAGTCCCTCCCCAGCCCTCCTGTAGGCCCCCTTCAGATACTGGAAGGCTACTATAAGGTCTCCTGGAAGCCTTCTCTTCTCCAGGCTGAGAAGCCCCAACTCCCTCAGCCTGTCCTCATAGCAGAGGTGCTGCAGCCCTCTGATCATTTTTGTGGCCCTCCTCTGCACTCGCTCCAGCAGTTCCATGTCCTTCTTGTGCTGGGGACTCCAGAACTGCACACAGTACTCCAGGTGGGGTCTGAGGAGAGCAGAGTAAAGGGGGAGAATCCTCTCCCTTGCCCTGCTGGTAATGCCTCTCTTGCTGCAGCCCAGCACACAGTTGCTGTCTGGGCTGTGTGTGCACACTGTTGGCTCATGTTGAGCTTCTCATCCACCCAGACCCGCAGGTCCTTTTCCTCAGAGCTGCTCTCCAGCCACTCACCACCCAGCCTGGAGTTGTGCCTGGGTTCATGCTGACCCAGGTGCAGGACCTTACACTTGGCCCTGTTGAATTTCATGAGGTTGGCCTGGGCACACCTCTGCAGCCTGTGCAGGTCCCTCTGGATGGATCCCTGCCCTCCAGCAATTCGACTGTGCCACACAGCTTGGTGTCATGAAGTTAGAAAATACACTCCAGTGAGCTCCTTTATGTAGTCTGAGTTAAAGTCTTTGACTTAAATGCTGTGTGTATGTGTGTATGTGTGTGTGTCTGTGTGTCTGTGTTTTAAAGAAAACCCTTGCAAAATAATTAGGCGGGATAAAGGCAGAAGCACACACTTGGATTTGAATTTTAGGGCAGTTTTATTTAGTAGCTTTTGGGAATGTGATCTGTGCCAAAACTGCAGAAAGTAAAGGGAACGTGGGTGTATTTCCTCAGTGCAGAGAAAGTTACTGGTGGTGTAGTATTACTCTTGACTAATTAAACACTACTCTCAGTCTCTTATCTCCGATGTGAAACCGCACATCTGTTCAGTGACTTACAGAGCTCTGCATGCCAAATCACAGTTCCAGTGTTCATTCATTCCCTGATAGTAATATACTAATAGACTTAAATAGGTAGGAACAAAAGAATGAGATTTATGTCCAGGAAACATTTTTATAGCAAGACCAACAATTTAAAAAAAGAATAATTGTGTTGTTGCTCGTTACCATCTTGCTATTTGTTTTGTTCTTTTTAGATTGGGCAGTCTGAAGTTTACCTTATCAGTCCCGACACAAAAAAAGTAGCAATTGAAAAAAGCTTTAAAGAAATATCCTTTTGTTCTCAGGTAAGATTGCAGTGCATTATTTTTTTCTTTCTCTTTTCCTGTTTGTTTAAATATTCTCTGCTCGTGGATGCTCATAGAATCGTAGAATCTTACAATGGTTTAGGTTGGAAGAGACCTCAAAGATCATCCAGTTCCAACCCCCCTGTGCCATAGGTAGGGACACCTCCAACTAGATCAGGTCACTCAAGACATCATCCAGCTTGTCCTTGAACGCCTCCAGGGAGGGAGCAGCCACAACCTCCCTGGGCAACCTGTGCCAGTGTCTCGCCACCCTCACTGTGAAGAACTTCCTCCTAACATCCAGTTTAAATCTCCCCTCTGCCAGTTTCAACCCATTCCCCCTTGTCCTGTCATGACAAGACCTTGTGAACAGTCCCTCCCCAGCCTTCCTGTAGGCCCCTTCAGATACTGGAAGGTTGCTATAAGGTCTCCTCAAAGCCTTCTCTTCTCCAGGCTGCAAAGCCCCAACTCCCTCAGCCTGTCCTCATAGCAGAGGTGCTGCAGCCCTCTGATCATCCTAGTGGCCCTCCTCTGGACCCTCTCCAGCAGTTCCATGTCCTTCCTGTGCTGGGGGCTCCAGAACTGCACACAGTAGTCTAGGTGGAGCATATTATCCTCTCTCCTAGCACTCTAGGTGTTTCTCACCCCAGCACTTTCACTAATTGCTATTAGTGATTAAGTTGCTAGTAGTGATTAAGTGCTAAGTTGCTAGCTACTACTAATTGCTAGTAGTGATTAAGTGCTAAGTTGCTAGCTAATCAGTAATTTGGTAGACTTGTCATTCTTTTCCCATGCTTTGCATTGAAACTTCTGAGATAAGGACTCAACACTTGTCTCTGAGGGGTGAATAATATGAGCTAGAAGGGTCAGGTCTGCTTTGAGATTCCAGTGAGCACAAGTCACAGTTGTGCAAAACTGAGATTCTCTGAGCCATATTTTTCAAGGATTGGTAATGAAAGGAGAAAACCTGTATGTAAGAGTTTGGGTTGGAAGGGGCCTTCAAGATCATCTAGTGATGATGCTGCTGCCATGGGCAGGGACACCTCCTAATAGACCAGCTTGCTCAAGGCTCCTTTCAACACTGCCAGCCTTGAAGCCACCACAGCTTCTCCATGCAACCTGTTTGAGTGCCTCACCTCCCTCATGAGAAAAAAATTCTCCCTCATGTCACATCTAAATCTGGCTTCTGCCACTTTGAAGCCAATCCCCCTCATCCTGACACTCCATGCCTTTGTCAAAAGTCCCTCTGCAGCTCTCCCATAGCCCACTTCAAATACTGGAAGAATGCTAGAAGGTCTCCTTGGAGCATTCTTTTCTCCAGACTGAACAACCCCAACTCTTTCAGCCTGTCTTCATAGGAGAGGTGCTCCAGCTCTCTGTCCTCATGTCCCTCTGGACCTGCTCTGAAAGACTGCTGAAGTAATGCATTTGAAAACAGAATAGATCTTTTTTAATGGCCAGGTGGCTTTAATGTAGCATTTGAGCTATCTGTAATGCTTGGGCCTTTCCTGCTTTTGTTACTGGAATAAATGCAGGTAGTAAGCATTGAAAGCAAAGCTGATTGCTCCATTACTGCTGTTTTTCTGCTAGGGAATTAGACATGTGGATCACTTTGGATTCATCTGCAGAGAGTCATCAGAAAATGGAGGCTTCCACTTTGTTTGCTACGTCTTTCAGTGTACAGATGAAGCACTGGTAAGTGACAGAAAAGAAGACCCTAATGGAATATTGAGCTCTAAAAGCCTTCTGTTGCTCCATGCTCTGTGTTTTTCGCTGGTTGCCTTTAAATCCTGCTCCACTCAGAAACTGATTTATTTTTAAAAAATGACTTAACACAGCAGTCTGCGAAGGAGCTTTTAGTTTGTTTTGAAAGCAGAGGTTAAAATCCTCTTTTAAAATCCAATAAAACTTCCTTTCATTGCGCAATCTAAGTTAGACTGCGTGCCCCTTTTTTGGAAGAGGGTTTTTTTTCATTGTATACTTGTTCAGGAAGTCAGCACTAAATGATTGTGCTCTCAGTCAGGCCAGTGCAACACAACTATAGGAAGCTTTTATATCTCAGACAAGAAAAGGATTCTAGATAGAGGCAATATCTTTTATTAGACCCTAGTGTGGAAGAGGTAAGATGTCACAATGAATTTTGATTTGCTTGTGTGGAGAAATGGCATGGGAACAGCTTTTCCTTTTAATCATAAACACTTCCAAGCAAGCAGCAGTATCGTCCTGAAAGAGGATGTGTTAAGGAAAACAGGTGCTCAGTGGAGGAGTGAAGTTCTGTTGTGCTGCACTCTGTCCTTTTCAGGTGGATGAAATCATGATGACGTTGAAACAGGCTTTCACCGTAGCTGCTGTGCAGCAGACTTCCAAGGCACAGCCCCAGCTCTGTGAAGGATGTCCTATGCAGAGCTTGCATAAACTCTGTGAGAAGATAGAAGGTGAGCTTTAAACAACTTCCCAGTGGAATGTATTTTTCTAACAATTTTAGGGCGGGGGGAAAACAATCTTAGAAACTAAGAAACTAAGGGAATGACTACTTGTGAAGAGCTTGGGAGCTGAAATGGAGGGTTTAAAGCCCTCTAGAAGACTGCAGTGTCAAGTTATCTGTATGGGAAAAAGAATTTTTTCTAACAAAAGTTAAGCTCCTTTCTTCTGGTTTGATTTTTTTTTTAAACCGAAGAGTCTAAATATTACTGAATTGCAGCTAGCTTGGCTGTGTTAGTCAAGGAGGGGGATTGTAGGTCAAGAACTTCTCAGAAAAGGAAGGTGCTGCAGTAGCTGTGAGCTGTTGTCCTTCTGAATCCAGTGTTGACACTAAACATGAACCAAACATGTATGCTTTTAATAGGCAGTGTCTGTGGTCCTCATCTGTGGTCCTTCCTGAAAAGGCAGCAGTGAGAGTTGTAGCTGTTACCCAAAAAACAAGTTCAGGATGAAAAAAACCCAAAACAACAACCAAACATCTTTGCTTTCCAGCAAATTTGACAGGTTTTGTTCATTTTTCTGGGGTGAATAAAGGGCAGCAGCAGCTTGTCAGATCACATGACAGTAGCTTGGTGAACTAAAACCTATCTAGTATTAATTTGATGAAACTGGAGCACTTCCAAAACTACTTTTCCCTCGATTTTGGTCTTCAGCTAGCGATGAGTTTTGAGGAGTTTCTTAAAGGCAAATGATTCTTAATGCCTTCAATCATGCCAGCTGGTTAATCATATCGTCTGCTTCTGAAGCAGAAGTGCCTTGATCAGAAACTGGAGTACAAAATGCTGTTCATGCTTTGCTGGTTTTCCACAGAAAATAGAGGGAAAGGGATTTAATCCAGGATGAGAGCAAAAAAACATAATCTGAATGAGAGGGCAGCCTGCTTTAGACTGCCAGTAAATGTTTCCAGCAGGCAGCAGAGCAAGAACTTCACTAACCTGCAGTAAATTTACTCTTTCTCAGAAGAGGCCAAGGCTTGAAAATGGGAGAAAAATCAATGGAAATTGTATTTATGCCCCAAGCAAACTGCAAGCAGTACTGCTTGAAACCTGACTGAAGCAGTCTGCTAACACGTGGTAGACTGTGGGTTTATTTTCTCTTGTGTGATAAGGGAATCTTCAGCTAAGAGTATAATCCTCCTCTGCACTCAGTAAATCTCCTCGTTGTAGAGTTCGTGCCCCTCATTCTAAAGAGTTCAGCAGTAGCTTGAAATTAACCTGAAGTTCTTTCTGATGCCCTGTTATGAAATCAGTTGCAAGGGCTCAGCTCAAATAACTGACGAGCTTGGGCTTAAATTGTGTGCAGATTTGTGTGATTGATTAATTCTGACGTATTTGACCCTGTGATTTGTTCTTTTTCTTTGTTGTTGTTGTTGTTCCTCTTGGTAGGCTTGCACCCTTCTAAGACTAAACTAGAACTACAAAAGCATCTAACGACACTAAATAATCAGGAGCAGGCCTCTGTTTTTGAAGAGGTTAAGGTAAGCCCTTTGTTTCCTGCCAAACAATTTTTGCCAGCATTAGTGTCTGTAGTGGGTTTGCAGTTCCCTGCCCCCCCACCTTTATAAACCCCGGCTAAATCTCAGAAAAAACACTGGAAGTTAATAAATGAAGCTTTATATTTACAGCAATGCACAATACACAAGCAGATATTTACAAGCTATAACAGATATTTACAGATATATACAGTAAAAAGTAATACAGACACCACACCCCTCCCGGAGACCAAAATCCCCAAGAGAAGGTAACCAAACCCCCCCCTACCACCTTTCCCCCCTTCCCCAGCCTTATCTCACCACCTGTTGATGCTGCAGATAAGCTGAAGATCAGTCAGAAAGGTTAATAATAGGAAGCAGTTAGTAGTTTTACTCTGAATTAGCTAAAAGACAGAGAGACAAAGGAGAAAGCAGCTGCAGTGCCGAAGGGTCAGAAGCAATCTGCTAATCTGATTGTTTTGGGAACAGCTCTTAAAACAATTTTTTTTTCTTCTCAGTAAAACTTGGTGAAGTGACACACTGTGTTTAACTCTCTCTCAGCCAATAGTCTAATTTCTCACTCAAATTCTCCAATTAGCTCAAACCAACACAGTGTCAAAGCTCATTTCATAGATTCAAAGAATAGTTTGTGTTGAAAAACACCTTCAGGATCATCCAGTTCCAAATCCCTGCCATGGGCAGGGACACCTTCCACTAGACCAGGTTGGTCAAGGCCTCATCCAACCTGGCCTTGAGCATCTCCCAGGAGGGCGATGGTCATCTCCTGATGGAGAGGTCATCTCCATGACCTCCTTGGGCAACCCGTTCCAGTGTCTTACTACCCACACTGTAAAGAATTTCTTCCTAATCTCCAGTCTAAATCTGCCCTCCTCAAGATGCAACTTTTATAATTTGTGAATTGTTCATTATTTTAATAGACTTTTAATTGCAACATAATTGTTTTTCTAGAACTGATGAAAATGACTCAGTTTACTTCTTCCCCTACTACTGCTTCTTCTCCATGAAAATGTTGGCATCTTGAGTGAAACGTTGCACATTTCTTGTGGGTGAAGGCAGCAGCTTTCAACAGTTACTTTGTCTAAAAAAAAACCAAAAACCCAAAACTTTTAGCACTCCCAGATCAGAAAATTTCCCACCTAAACTTGATCCTAGCTCTTAATGCTTGTCAAACTAAGGGGGAAAGTTAAACATTCTCTCCTCTGAATGAAATCCCTTTGAGCATAGGGGAAAGCAGCTGGATCACAAGCAGATGCAGAATGTTGTGTCGCTGGACTTGGCACACTGTTGGAGATGAGGAAATTTCAGACATTTGAAAAAAAATACTGTTTCCTTCCTCTCTTGAGTCATTGCAGTCTCTTCGTGTGTTTCCATGTGGCAGTTTATCATCCAGTGCCATATTTGGAAGTCACTCTGTGGGAGAGATTCAGTGAGCTGAGTGATTTGTTGGTAGGCAGCAGCTAGCTGGTCTGCACAGCCGTTGCTAGTAGTCACAGGAAACTCTTCATTCCTTGTGGGGGAGCCTGCAAACCATTAACTCACTAACACCAGGGGTAAAGTACATCACTCCTGCCTGTCTTTAGCAGCTGATTTTTTTGAGTTGAACTGCCTGAAATATCTGTTGTGGTATTCTTACACTGCAACCATGATTTGTGGTGTTAGGTAATGCTCATGGGAAGGATATTTTTATTATTACTCTGCTGGGCTGCCCTGGTGTTAGTTAGTTCATCCTGTGTCCTCTGCATTGCATTCAGAGGCTTTAAACAACATCTGCTTCTTAAAAGTTAGGTTTCTGGGATTCAACTGTAGAATAGATTGTTTTTAAAAGATTATCTCTTAGAGTAATTCAGACCCACTATATGAAGAAAGGCTGGGAGGACTGGGTTTGTTCAGCCTTGAAAAGAGAAGGCTTAGGAGAGACCTTATTGCCATGGACCAGCACATAAAGGGTGGCTACTAAGAAGATGGAGATTCCCTGCTTGCAAGGAGTCAGGTGGAAAAGACAAGGGGCAATGGGCACAAATTACTAATGAGGAGATTCCAGTTGAACTAGAGAAGAAAATGGTTCACCATGAGAATAGTCACATATTGGAATTATCTCCCAAGGGAAGTAGTGGGTTCTCCTACACTGCACAGTTTGAAGACTCAGCTTGACAGGCTACTGGGTCATCTCATTTCAACTACACTATGGCCTGGAGTGGTTGGAACAGATGATCTTTGGGATCCTTTCCAACCCATTGTCCTATGATGAGAAGAGGAGGCTCTGAGGTGACCTTCTTGTGGACTTCCAGGATCTGAAGGGGGCCTACAGAAAAGCTGGGGAGGGACTTTTGAGGCTATCAGGTAGTGACAGGACTAGGGGGAATGGAGCAAAGCTGCAGGTGGGGAGATTCAGGTTGGATGTGCGGAGGAAGTTGTTCAGCATGAGAGTAGTGAGGCCCTGGAATGGGTTGCCCAGGGAGGTGGTTGGGGCCACTTCCCTGGAGGTGTTTGCAGCCAGGCTGGATGAGGCTGTGGGCAGCCTGATCTGGGGTAGGGTGTCCCTGGGCATAGCAGAGTGGTTGGAACTAGATGATCCTTGTGGTCCCTTGCAACCCTGGCTGATTCTATGATTCTGTGATTATCTGATCTAAATAGAATGCAGCAGAAAGTAATACATTCACCTTCTGCACTTTTTAAAACAAAAATGTCATTTAAAAAAAATTTGTCATTCCCTAAAGTGAAATGTTCAATGAGAATAGAATCATAGAGTCATATTGGTTGGAACAAAAACCCTTTAAGATCATTGAGACCTACCAGTATCTTAACTCTGCCAATCCTGATGCTAAACCATGTCCCTCAGCACCACATCTCTGTGGCTTTTAAACACCTCCAGGGATGGGGATTCAGCTACTTCCCTGGGGAGCCTGTTCCAATCTTTGAGAACCCTTTCAGTCGGGAAGTTTCTTTTTAATATCCAACCTCAACCACCCCTGGTGCAGCTTGAGGCCATATCCTCTTGTCCTGTCACTTTTTACTTGGGAGAAGAGACCAACGCCCACCTCATTACAACCTCCTTTCAGGAAATTGCGGAGAGTGGGAAAGTCGCCCCTTGGCCTCCTTATCTCTAGATTAAACAACCCCAGTTCTCTCAGCTGCTGAAAAAAAAAAAAGGATTTCTAGGGCAGGATTTCTCTGAGACTAGAAACTGCAGTTGTAACTTCAGTCAGTACTCCACGTGTGCTGCAAGCTCTGAACGATGAACTTTCGGTTTTCCTTGCATCAAAAACAAAGTGACAGAAATGTATTTTAAAGTCTGTGTGTGTGTGTGTTTGGCAATTTGATAGTTCTACAGTCCATCTTCTATCTTCTCATGTCTGTGCTGTCATGTATGAAGTGAGGTTTCTCTGGCTGAGTCACTGCTGTGCCCGGGACACTGCTGTCCTCTGGTGGACTGCAGTAGTAGCATCAAACGAGTCGAGGTTTAATGAGATGCTGACAGCGAGGAAATGAAGAGAGTAAATATTTGCTGTTAGCACAGATGTGTAATGCTTGTGCTTGTGATGTTTTCAATTCAAGAAACTGAGACCAAGAAATGAGCAAAAAGAGAATGAATTGGTCATGTCTGTTTTGAGAAACATGTATGAAGAAAAGCAGAAGGACCACGTCCACGTTGGAGAAGCAAAACAGGTAAGTGCAAGAGCAGATGCCTTTATACATGTACTCTGGCAGTGTTACTGCTCTCAGCAATCATTTACCCATGACATCTTGATGTCCCTGTTCCCTTCTTCTCTACATAAGTATTCACATTTCATGATCTTATCACTTGTTTTCTTTGATTTTTAAGGCAAAAGAGGAAAAAAATAGGTATGATAGTAGTATATGCAACTTACTGAACATGTACTCTGGCAGTGTTACTACTTTCAGCAATCATTAACCCATGACATCCTGATGTCCCTGCTCCCTTCTTCTCTACATAAGTATTCGCTTTTCATGATCTTATCACTTGTTTCCTTTGATGTTTAAGGCAAAAGAGGATAAAAATAGGTATGATAGTAGTATATGCAACTTACTGAACATGTACTCTGGCAGTGTTACTACTTTCAGCAATCATTAACCCATGACATCCTGATGTTCCTCCTCCTTTCTTCTCTACATAAGTATTCACTTTTCATGATTTTATCACTTGTTTCCTTTGATTTTTAAGGCAAATGAGAAAAAAATAGGTATGATAGTAGTATATGCAATTCACTGAACATCTGAACATGTACTCTGGCAGTATTACTACTCTCAGCAGTCATTAACCTGATGTCCCTGCTCCCTTCTTCTCTACATAAGTATTCATTTTTCATGATCTTACCACTTGTTTCCTTTGATTTTTAAGGAAAAAGAGGAAAAAAAAGGTATGATAGTATTATATGCATCTTACTGAACAAAAATGACCTGCAGAGTTTGTGTCTTTTCATGACAGCAGGTAGCATCTGATTTGCCCTTTCAGGATGTGATGAGTGAAGGTAAAAAGAGAATAGAGAAGCCTGTAACTTTATTATGCTGAACCATAGAATGATTTGGGCTGGAAGGGACCTTCAACATCATCTAGTTCCAACCCTCCTGCCCTGAGCAAGTACACCTCCTACTAGACCAGGTTACTCAAGGCCCCATCCAAACTGGCTTTCAACACTCCAGGCTTGGAGGCTCCACAGCTTCTCTGGGGAACCTGTTCCAGCGCCTCACCACCCTCGTGGGGAAGAATTTCCTCCTAATGTCTACTCTAAATCCATCTTCTTCCAGTTTGAAGCCATTAGCCTTTGCCCTGTCACTGCATGCCTTTGTGAAAAGTGCTTCTCCAGCTAATCTGAAAATAAGAAGCTTTTAAACTCTGTCTAGACAGGAGTTTGGTGATGTTGGTGATGTGCTGTTCAGATGTATTTATATAGATCAGGCATTCAGATTTCTAAACTTAAGGCCAGGTAGAGAGCTGGTGGCTGGCAGCCTCAAGATGAAACCCCCCCAAAAATACCACTGCAAACTCTTCTCTACTGCAGGTGTTAGGTTTAGATGGTGATATTTCTGTATGTGCTGTGCTTGCCTTCACAAGCAGTGAGAATGGACCAAAAGATTTATTTCTAAAGCAAAACTCTCAATAGACTCTTAGCTTTAAGGTGGAATTAGTTCTACTGCTGAAATACAGAGAAGAGCTTGATTGTTACATACTTTGCTAGCCTTAAGAAGCCCCATTTTAATAGAATCTTAGAATCATTTTGGTTGGAAGTGACCTTTAAGATCATCCAGTCCAACCAATATCTAACTCTACCAAGTTGGGGCTAAACCATGTCCCTCAGCACCACATCTCTGAGGCTTTTAAACACCTCCAGGGATGGGGATTCAGCCACCATCTTGGGCAGCCTCTTCAGTCAAGAAGTTTCTTCTAATCTCCAACCTAAACTTTCCCTAGCACAGTTTGAGGCCACTTCCTCTATTCCTATCATGATATCTCATCTCCTAATATAGTGGAGGCACTTCACAGTTTCTAGTTACTATGAGCTTCATCAACTTCAATTAATTTCTTGGCTGAAGAAAAGTAAATCCCTCAGAAATCTGTAATCTGTTGCATTTAAATCTTTAGAATGTGTATACTTGTGCTTTGTCATTAAAGAAACATCACCAGAGCTTAAATTCCCTGCCAAAGTGGCAATCCTTCTGAAGCAGAATCATAGAATGGTTTAGGTTGGAAGGAACCTCAAAGATCATCCAGTTACAACCCCCCGGTGCCATAGGCAGGGACACCTCCCCCCAGATCAGGTCGCTCAAGGCCTCATCCAACCTGGCCTTCAACACCTTCAGGGAGGGAGCAGCCACAACCTCCCTGGGCAACCTGTGCCAGTGTCTCACCACCCTCACTGTAAAGAACTTCCTCCTAACCTCCCATTTGAATCTCCTCTCTGCCAGTTTAAACCCGTTATTCCTCATCCTGTCATTACAAGACCATGTGAACAGTCCCTCCCCAGCCTTCCAGTAGGCACCCTTTAGATACTGGAAGGCTACTATAAGGTCTCCTCAAAGCCTTCTCTTCTCCAGACTGAAAAGCCACAACTCCCTCAGCCTGTCCTCATAGCAGAGCTGCCCCAGCCCTCTGAGCATCTTCGTGGCCCTCCTCTGGACTCTCTCCAACAGTTCCATGTCCTTCTTGTGCTGGGGGCTCCAGAACTGCACACAGTGCTGCAGGTGGGGTCTGAGGAGAGCAGAGTAAAGGGGAGGCTACTGCCCTCAGCATGTTTCCCTCAAGAGGTTTACCAGTCTTGTGTTAGTATTATTTATGATCATTATCAGCAGAGAAAAAGACAAGAAAAGCCAAGAGTGCCTGGAGGAAGTATTGATTCAGGTTGCAGAGGTCTTCCTACTGTTCTCTGAGGTTCTGCTCCATGCCACTGAATATTTCATTCCTGTGTTTGCAAACTTGCAGGCTTCACAACCCCCAGCTGAGAACGCTGTAAACGAGGTGCCCAGCAGCGCTCCAAGGTTCAGATTAGATATGTTGAAGAACAAAGCAAAAAGGTCTCTGACTGAATCATTTGAAAGCATTTTATCCCGTGTGAGTACCTTCATCTTTATTGCCTCTGAACACAATTTCATTGCTTGCTTGATGTGAAGGATAGAAAAGTCCTATTTGTTATCCTGCCAGGTCATAGCCAAGTGGTTATTAAAGACACAGGGACAAAAATGTTTGAGCCTTCGTGTTAGAGGATGGCAAGAGCAAGGCATTGCTAGAGAGAATGCCAAGTCCTGGAAGATGGGAACTTATTTTTAGTTGGGAAATAGAGTATAGAATATATGGACATTCCAGAGCCTCATAGAATGATAGGGGTTGGAAGGGACCTCCAAGCCCCTTGCCAAAGCAGGATCACCAAGAGCAGGCCGTAAAGGAACACATCCATAAAGGAACACATCCAGGCAGGTTTTAAAAGTCTCCAGGTTCCCCAGAGAGGTTGTGGAGTCTCCTTCTCTGGAAACTTTCAAGGCCTGTCTGGATGTGTTCCTCTGTGATTTGTGCTAGATTGCATGGTCCTGCTCTGGCAGGGGAGTTGGACTTAATGATCTCCTTGGGTCCCTTCCAACCCCTAATATCCCGTGATCCTGTGATCCAGAGCTGGAAACTCCACAGCCTCTCTGATCACCTTGTACCAGTGTTCTACCACCCTCAGATAGGTGCAACTGAGCTTCTAAATGCTAGAGATTTTTTGAAGGTGTAAAGAAGAAGAAAGACCTCTAAGATCATCCATCAACCTAGGGCCACTATGCCCATTAAACCATGTCCCCAAGTGCTGTGTCCACACATGTTTTTTGAACACCTCCCTCACCACTGTTTCAGTGAAGACATTTTCCCTTATATCCAACCCAAACCTCCCTTGGTGCAACTTGAGACCCTTTACCTCTTGTCCTACTGCTGGTTATATGGAAGAGTCCATATCATAGAGCCCATGAGGGCTTTCCACAGGATCCTTGAAAAGGTCAGTGGCTCTCCTAAATGAAGCTTCTTGTTTCTCAGAGGGGCCAAGGCTATTCTTAGGCGTTTCAGAACACTTAATTTGATGCTATCTGTGAAACTTAATGGATTTTTACTGTGCTGTACAAATCTTTTTTTGCTGTGCTGTATATGTCATAATCTTAACTGTGTGCTTTACCTCTACAGGGCAGTAAAGCCAAAGGTCCACTGGATAATTCTGTGCCTGGAGATATGGACAACACCACGCCCAGCACTTTAAGCAAGACAACTAAAGTAAGTAAAGCCCTTAGAAACTTCAGATGATCTTCCCTGAAAGAACTGGTCAGATGTGAAGTGGTCACCAACTGCTCATCTTCTGTTCTAACGTCTTGCAGTTTGTTTTGGTTATTTTGTGGGGTTTGACAAGCTGATTGATTGTGATTGTGAGTACTCCCTGGATTGAAGAAAGGAGCTTAATCCATGTGATCCCTCAGCTTTATACTGAATATGATGGCTATGGAATGGAAGCCCTTGTTGGCCAGTTCAGGGTGACTTGTCCTGTTTCCCCCTCGGTGTGAGGCCTCTTACTGCACCCCAACATGGCACACAAGACTTAGCAGTGACCTTGATCTTCATAGAAATAAGTGTAAGCAAGAGCCTTTTTGCACCTCAGTCCTAGATAGTAACTACAAACATGCATCTGGGTCGAGGCAATCCCAGGCAGAAATCCAGGCTGGGCAGTGAGGGGCTGGAGAGTAGCCCTGTGGAGAGAGACTTGGGGGTGCTGGTGGATGAGAAGCTCAACATGAGCCAGCAGTGTGCACTTGCAGCCCAGAAAGCCAAGCAGAGCCTGGGCTGCATCAGAAGTGTGGTTGGGCCACATCCCTGGAGGTGTTTGTAGCCAGGCTGGCTGAGGCTCTATCTAGCCTGATCTAGGGTAGGGTATCCCTGGGCATGGCAGGGGGGTTGGAATATAAATGATCCTTGTGGTCCCTTCCAACCCTGACTGATTCTATGATCAAGCATCTACCACCTGTAGAAGCAGACCCTGAAAAAAAAAAAAATGTAGCATCAATTACAGAAAGGGGAGTCACTTAGAGATTGAGCTGAAAAGGAACATCACTGAGCAGAGAACTGGCTCTGTTCTAGCTCAAACCAGGACAGTCCCTCTAAAGGTCACAGGGCTGTCTTCACTCCAGGCAACCTCCTGGATCTGCCTCTGCCTTTCTTTTTTGTGTCCCCATCTGAAGCAATAGTGACCTTTTTTTAGAACTTGCAAGTTGGTTCCCTGTATCATTTTTCATAGACAGAACATCTTAAAATGTGTGTGAGAGTGCCCCGAGGGACAACTTGAAGTAAGTCATTGCACAGTTTACTCTGGGAACAGGCAGTCAGGCTAAGAAATAGTAGTCACAGAATGGTTTAGGTTGGAAGGGACCTCAATGATCATCCAGTTCCAACTCCCCACCATAGGCAGGGACACCTCTCACTATAACAGGTTGCTCAAGGCCTCATCCAACCTGGTCCTGAACACCTCCAGGGAGGGAGCAGACACAACCTCCCTGGGCAACCTGTGCCAGTGTCTCACCACCCTTACTGTGAAGAACTTCCTCCTAACATCCTATTTAAATCTCCCCTCTACCAGTTTAAGCCCATTCCCCCTCATCCTATCATTACCAGACCTTGTGAATAGTCCCTCCCCAGCCTTCCTCTAGGCCCCTTTCAGATACTGGAAGGCCACTCCAAGGACTTCTCAAAGCCTTCTCTTCTCTAGGCTGCAGAGCCCCAACTCTCTCAGCCTGTCCTCATAGCAGAGCTGCTCCAGCTCTCTCAGCATCTTTGTGGCCTCCTCTGGACTCACTCCAACAGTTCCATGTCCTTCTTGTGTTGGGGGATCAGGAACTGTACACAGTGGTCATGTGCAAGATCCTGCTATCTGTAGGGATCCACTGGTAGTTTCCATACCTTTTGATAGGACTCATGGTAAGTCTGTGTTTCATTTCTGTTCCCCACAAATTTCAACTCCACAGATTCATAGAATGGTTCGAGTTGGAAGGGATCTTGAAGGTTATCTATTTCCATCTCCCTTCCATGAGCAACTTCTGACAGACCAGGTTGCTTAAGGCTTCATCCATCCTGGCCTTGAACAATTCTAGGGAAGGGGCATCCACAGCCTCTATGGGCAACCTGTTCCAGTGTCTCTGTACCCTCAGTGTAAAGAATTTCTTCCTAATCTCCAGTCAAAATCTATCCTCTTCCACCTTTCAGTTCTTTCATGCTGAGCTTTCAGGTCTTCCATTCTGCCATAAAAATAAAGGGTGCAATTTGATCTGCATTTAAATTAGAAATGCCTTGTGCTGTAAATAAATAATCAAGTGTTTTATGTATGCATCTTCCTGTGGGAGTCTTTGTGTGACATAAAATATTATGTGACATAAAATACTATGTGACATAACCTCACAACAAAAGGTGGAGGTGCAGCAAAACAAGTGTGATAATAGGATGAAAGGTAATGGCTTCAAACTGGAAGAGGGTGGATTTAGATGAGACATTAGGGAGAAACTTTTTTTTCCCATGAGGGTGGTGAGGCACTGGAACAGGTTGCCCAGAGAAGTTTCGGAGGCTATGAGCCTGCAAGTGTTCAAAGCCAGCTTGGATGGGGCCTTGAGCAAGGTGGTCTAGATTCATAGAATCATAGAATGGTTTAGGTTGGAAGAGACCTTAAAGATCATCCAGTTCCAACCCCCCTGTGCCATAGGCAGGGACACCTCCCACTAGATCAGGATGCTCAAGACCTCATCCAGCCTGGCCTTGAACACCTCCAGGGAGGAAATAGCCACAACCTCCCTGGCCAACCTGCTTCAGTGCCTCGCCACCCTCACTGTGAAGAATTTCTTCCTTACATCCCATTCAAATCTCCCCTCTGCCAATTTGAACCCATTCCCCCGCATCCTGTCATTACAGGTCTAGTAGGAAGTGTCCCTGCCCATGGCAGAGGAGTTGGAACTAGATTATCTGGAAGGTCCCTTCCAAGCCATACCATTTTATGACTCTACAAATTGCCCTGCAGCTGATCTTACCTTGCTTGCTTGCAGCCGTGGAAGTCCATGCCACAAATGTAGGATGGCATTCATAAGAAACACAGGACACGAAGCAGAGTCATTTCCCCTCTTTGTGCAGTTAGAAAGCTTTTAGTCTGAGTAAAACAGCACAAACAAAGAGCACAGAAGGCAGCCTTCTTCCCTGGGGACAGCCCAGCACTTGGCACAGTTGGATGCAGGTATTGATTCTGCTCTGCTGCCTGCTCACCTACTGACTCCTGGCATAAGGTTATCAGCAGTCTGCTTTTTCTGCCAATGTTTCTGGAGAGTGGCTGTTTGTGGAGGAAATGTGGTTGGGAATGAAGACAAGTGCATGGTTTTGCAGGGAAACAGGCATGGGATTGAAGTCCTTTGTGCAAACCTTCAGCTACAGAAGAGGAATATTTTAATGTTAGAGGGGATGCCAAATGTACAGTGCTCTGAAATCACAGAATGTGAGGGGTTGGAAGTGACTTCTAGAGATCACCAAGTCCAGCCCCCCTGCAAAGCAGGATCACATAGGGCAGGCCACACAGGAATGCATCCAGGTGGGTTTTGAAAGTCTCCAGAGATGGAGACTCTGCAGCCTCTCTGGGAAGCCTGGTCCAGTGCTCCATCACCGTCACCATAAAGAAGTTTCTCCTCACATTGAGGTGGAACTTTGTGTGTTCTAGCTTGTACCCCTTTGACTTGTCACTGGGCACCACTAAAAGGAGACCATCACGTTCATCTCAAACCCACCCCTCAGATATAGACACTCATGAGATCCCCCTCTCAGACTTCTCTTCTAAAACCTAAACAGCCCCAGGTCTCTCAGTCTTTCTTCAGGAGAGATGTCCCTTAATCATAGAATCATTCAGGGTTGGAAGGGACCACAAGGATCACCTAGTTCCAACCCCCCTGCCATGGGCAGGGACAACTCACACTAAATCAGGCTATTTAGAGCTTCCTCCAGCCTGGCCTTAAACACCTCCAGGGATGGGGCTTCCACCACCTCCCTGGGCAACCACTTCCAGGGTCTCACCACCCTTCTGGTGAAGAATTTCTTCATAACACCCAGACTGAATCTACCCATTTCTAGTTTTGTTCCATTTCCCCCCAGTCCTATCTCTACCTGACAGACTAAAAAGTCCCTCCCGAGCTTTCTTGTAGGCTTCTTCAGATCCTGAAAGGCCACAATAAGGTCATCTTGAAGCCTTCTCCTCTCCAGAGTAGAGGGGGAGGATCACTTCCCTTGCCGTGCTGGCCACACTTCCCCTGATGCAGGCAAGGATCTGTTTGGCTTTCTGGGCTGCAAGTGCACACTGCTGCCTCATGTTGAGCTTCTCATCCACCAGCACCCCCAAGTCCCTCTCCTCAGGGCTGCTCTCCAGCCAGTCACTGCCCAGCCTGCATTTGTACTTGGGATTGCCTCGACCCAGCTGCAGGACCTTGCACTTGGTCTTGTTGAACTTCATGAAGTTGGCTTGTGCCCAACTCTCCAGCCTGTCCAGGTGCCTCTGGATGGATCCCTCCAGCTGTCTGCTGCACCACACAGCTTGGTGTCGTCAGAAAACTTGCTGAGGGTGCACTCAATGCCAATGTCTATGTCATCCTCATAGCTCTCTGCTGAACTCTCTCCAGTAGATCCATGCCTCCTTTTCTATTGCTGTCACAGTCACCCAAACCTGAGTCACCTGTTCTGACTCCGTTTGTGTTCATGTATACTCTAAAATACAATTATTCTCAAAATTACTTTTCCTCAGTGGTTTGTTGACCTAATTGGTTGATAACCAAGTCATATAACATCAGAGAAACCTTCTTTGAGCTATCTTGAAGCAGGTCTCTGTGGCATGTGAATAAAATTCCCTGTGCTTGGCACTGGTCAGGCCTCATCTTGGTAGTGTGACCAGTTCTGGTCCCCCTCAGTTCCAGAGAGATACTGAGGTACTGGAACATGTCCAGAGAAGGGCAAAGCTGGTGAAGTGCCTGGAGCACAGCCCTGTGAGGAGACACTGAGGGAGCTGTGGTTGTCTAGCCTGGAGAAGAGGAAGCTCAGGAGTGACCTCATTGCTCTCTGCAGCTACCTGAAGGGAGGTTGTAGCCAGGTGGGGTTGGTCTTTTCTCTGAGGCAACCAGCAACAGAACAAGGGGACACAGTCTCAAGTTGTGCTGGGGAGCTATAAGCTGGATATTAGGAGGAAGTTGTTCCCAGAGGGAGTGATTTGCATTGGAATGGGCTGCCCAGGGAGGTGGTGGAGTCTCTATTCTATTCTATTCTATTCTATTCTATTCTATTCTATTCTATTCTATTCTATTCTATTCTATTCTATTCTATTCTATTCTACTATTCTATTCTTCTATTCTGTTCTATTCTATTTTTGTATTTTTCTATTCTGTTCTATTCTATTCTGTTTCATTCTATTATTCTATTCTTACATTCTGTTCTACTATTCTATTCTACTATTCTATTCTATTCTAATTCTATTCTTCTATTCTGTTTTATTCTATTATTCTATTCTACTATTCTATTCTAATTCTATTTTTCTATTCTATTCTATGCTATTCTAATAACAAGAGACTGCAACCTCAACAATCAGTTCTAAACCCAGGGATTGATAACCTTAATTTTTTGCACTTCTAGGATCCACCAGCATGTGAAAAGGAGAAAGACAAACTTCCTACCCTCCCTGCAGAAAGTTCTGTCAAGAGCAGTGGGTCAGTGAGTGATCTTTCCAGCAACACAGATGATTCTCCTCTTGAGCAGACCGTTATGGTACCTCAGCAAAGCTTTCGGAGGCGAGCCAACACCCTGAGTCATCTGCCAACAGAAAGCCAGGAGTCTCTGGTACCTGTTGAAACATCTCCTTCTGTTCCCCAGAGGAAACTAATGAGGTATCACTCAGTGAGCACAGAGACTCCTCACAAAAGAAAGTAAGACTTACTGAAAGCAGGCTATGATTTAATTTGTTGAGGGCATACTTGGGAATGACAATTGCATACCAGGTATGTCCTCTTAATGGATAAGAAATGTACTGCAGCAGCTTGTCACTCGTTGGAGGCTTGTAGGTATTCTGTTTAAAAACACTTTTAAGCCTGTGTACTCCAGATGGGAGAGAAAACATGGCCTCTGCAGTTCCACAATCCCTGTCACACAACCAAATGGAAGCACAGCCTTAGGATTACTCCAGAGGGTTTTGATTATCTCTTTGCAATGAATATTCACTATTTTTTGTTGGGTTTGCTGCTTCTTGTTGTCTGTTTATAGAGAAAAAATCCAGCAGCATTTGTGGTGCTGAAAACCTGGCTAATTGGTGGATTCATATGTGGCTTTAAAATAACACAGAATGGACAATTAAGCAGTTAGGAACTGTTGAGAGAGGTGAGGCTCCCTTTTGTCTTGCTTTTCAATGAACCTATGTAGATTTTACTCACAAAAACCATCTGCTACTTGCCTTCATGCTAATAGCGTTCAAGCTGTCCTCTTTCAAAAGTTTGCCTCTACCTCTTTGAACTCTCTGCTTAAGTTCACAGCAGTTTTCTTCCCTCCCTCTACCTGCCTTTTTCCAATTACTGTGGAAACAGTTTTGTCTGTAGGCTTCTGTTTTGCTGCCCAAACTACTCATTCACACAAATCAGAGAGGAGGAAATCTTGGTGTTCCAGCTGACTTTTCCCTGCAGGAGGGAAGGCAGTAAATGAACATGCCTGAAATAGGTGATGACAGTGGAAAGAAGAGAATTATAGTATTTGAAAGGAAACAACCTGAGTTGCCTTTTTGTTCCTTCTTTGAACACTTTTTTTTAACCTGTAGAGTTAGATAATGGATGGACTCAATGATCTTAAAGGCCTTTTCCAACCAAAACACTTCAATGATTTGACTTTTTACTCTTAAAAAAGTAGGTTTGTTTTTTTTTTTTTGAGTGCCATTTAGGCCTTGTCTTAGAATCACTGAATCATAGAATCATTCAAGGTTGGAAGGGATCACAAGGATCATCTAGTTCTGACCCCCATGCCATGCCCAGGGACACCCTACCCTACATCAGGCTGGACAGAGCCTTATCCAGCCTGGCCTTAAACACCTCCAGGGATAGGGCCCCAACCACCTCCCTGGGCAACCCATTCCAGGGCCTCACCACTCTTATGGTGAAGAACTTCCTCCTCATTCTTGTTGGTCTGTTATCTTCATGAGATAACCAGAACAAGCAGCTACAAGCATCATTCAGTTCATATCTTGTTGCAGGAATTCCACTAGGCATGAAATATATTTTTCATTTCCTGGGTTATTTCTAATTGGCTTGATCATGTTGTTTTTCAGTCTGACCTGAGTGTGCCTGCTTCCTCCCTTGGAGGTATTCAAAGCCAGGTTGGATGAGACCTTTAGCAGTCTGGTCTGGTGGGAGGTGTCCTTGCCCATGGCAAGGAGGTTGGAATTAGATGATCTTTAAGGTCCCTTCCAACCCAAAGCATGCTGTGATTCTATGATGATAACTTAAACCAAAAACGAAATCCCTGTTTCTTCCCTTCCATAGCAAATCATAGAATCATACAATCAGTCAGGGTTGGCAGGGACCACAGGGATCATCTAATTCCAACTCCCCTGCCTTGGGCAGGGACACCCTACCCTAAATCAGGCTGGCCAGAGCCTCTTCCAGCCTGGAAAATGCACAGAACCAGGAGAAATGGAAAACTTAGAAGTAGACTTCAAATTCTCAAAAATCCCTTCTAGCCTGACAGACTTTTAGCAGGTCTTATCCATGGTATCAGTGTTTTTGAACAGCTTTACCTCAACGCAGAAATTGTTGTTTCCAAAGGTTAAATAAATTCAGCTCTTCCTGTAGCATTTCACTTCTCATCCATTAGAACTCTTGATCATATGCCTGACTTGATCTTACAAACCAAGGGAAAGCTCATATGAGGGAAAAGAAAAGGGGAAGGTTTGGGGGAGTTGAAATTCACTGATGCACTCTGAGTGTGTACTGGAAACTTTGCAGATCGCTTTAATTTGTTTAGCCTCTTACAGTTACTGTGTTCATGTAACAGGAAATGGTTTATTTGTATCTGCCAGCTCCCTTCCAAAGATTAGAGAAGGGATTTCACCTTTTTTTTTTGTCTTTTGTCTTTTCCTCCTCCTCCTCCTCCTTTCCTCTCCTCCTGTGTTGCGTCCTTTGTGCTACCTCAACTCCGTGGCTCGGGTTGGAATCCGCCTGTGGGGTTTTGACCGCGTCTGTCAGCGAATCTAAAAGTTCTCCTGGTCAACTTGCACGTTCTCCTACTCTAGCTCGTCTTAACCCCTCGGCCTCTTCACCCAACTTCTTTAAATACCTAAGACATAATTCAAGTGGAGAGCAAAGTGGGCATTTTGCACAAAAGAGGTGAGCTAGCACCTGTATGTAGTGTGGGGTAGAGTTTGTTTTACCGTGTCACGAATATGAAGCTCTGTAGTGTAATTAAAATAATTAGATGTAGAAGAAAAGGGGGAGGTTTTTTATGGGAGAGGGAACTCTTCAGCTGCTCTGTTAACTGAAGGTAGTGCTGCTACTTGCATAATGCTTTTTTATTTAATAAGTAAAAATCCTTCGGACATGTGGGCGCATTACTTATTTTAGAGCAAATTGCTCCAAAGCAGCTTCTCATTATGCAGCAGACAGCAGCACTGCTTTAAGTGGTGTGAGGGATATGTTGCCAGGAACCTGTGATCCAGCTCATTCTACCCTCCTGAATCATTTCAGTTCTGTTCTACTTCCTTCACAGTAACACAGAACCACGTTAATATTCCTTTGTGCCTGGCATTAAAGGCAGATTGAGTGAGGTAACTGAATGGGCTAAGAAATAGAGAGAAATTGAGAACTGGTAGAAAAAATCTCTTAAACCGTCCCCCCAAACAACCCAATAAAATAAACCAACCAAACAAAAACAATCCACCCCCCACTCCCCAAAACCAAGAGAACAACAAACCAAAACCCCCAACCCATCAGCTCATACATTTGTCTCAGTTACTTTGAGCAATATCAAATGATGTTTTTCTGTGCACCCATTCATAGAACAAAAAAATCCATGCAGGAGCCAATGAGAAAAGGATATTAACCCATCATCTTCCCTGAGAAACTGAGCAGCTCCCCAAAACTCTGAAGTGTGAAACCCATTTTTAACCCCATGAGCTGAAACTTTTTATTCCAGCTTGAAAGGCTAATGAGCTCAAATGCCCCTGGAAGCACTATTAGCAGTCCCTGGCCATTGCCAAGCAATTTCTATTTGCTGCTGGTTGGTTTTGTTCTCCTGGGTGAAGACTTCCTCTTTCCCCCAAGGATCATGAGAAAATACTCATCTGAAAACATTGTTTCCCCAGTTCCTTCAGCTGCATTTGCTGCAGGAAGTAGCCTCACAATTTAGCTTCACCTCATAAGTATGGTATAGCTCAGGCAAGGAAATGTGAGTCATCAGAGTCCTCTTTACTCTTCATTTTGATAACATTTAAATACATCTTGAAGGTTAAATTCTCAAAAGTAGATTTGGTAATGATTCTGCATGCTCAGCAGCGACTTTTCCTTCCCTTTCCATGTCATTTAAGGCTTTAACATGTTGAAACTTTGAGCAACAAGACCGAAAACACAAGCATTGATATGGCTAGCCAGAGGTTAATGAATTCAGATCAATAAAGGCAAACTGCCCAAGCTGATTGTGATCTGTAAGTAAAATTCCTGTGTAGCTGTGATGGATTTACAATGTGATTGTGAGTGAAACCTGCTTGCAGGTTGCATCATGCTCCATGCTCAGTCCCAGCTACTGAAAACAGTTTTGCTTCATACTGCTGATCATCCCAGAGTATGCCCTCATCTTGATCACACCTTCAATGCTGTATGCTCTCCACATACAGATCTTTATGGTTTAGCAAAACTTATTTTTTTCAGGAATAAACTGCCCTACTCTCATGTTTTTGTGTGCTCAGAATTCTGAATACCATCAGCCAAGGAATTTTCTCTGTTTTCATTCCATGCAGAAACTGTGGTATTTTGAGTTGCTCTCCATTCCTTCTCTTAACCTTCCTCTGAGTATGGTGAGGGCTTTTTATTTGAGAAGAAAGAGCAGGATTATGTTTGCCAGAAGACTACCGATGAAATTTGATCAGTGCTCCTGTCTGTTGCATAATTAGAGTCACCATGACCAGTCAGAAGGTGCTGCTTTTAACCACGAAGTTCCACACTTGTCTGAGTAAGACCCTGTTAATGCTTTACAAAATGGGGTTTGCCAAAGTCTGATTTTTAACTTAGCAGCATAATGATTATCAGTGTCAGCTTTTCCTAACCCTTTCCCCCAACCTTAGTCACTGAAACTGATACTCAAATAAATGTGCAGTGATCGAGCTGGCATCAGTTCTTACTAAGTTAAAGGAATTTACTTGAAACATGTACTAAAAAATCTTGGGATATAGCAAAGAATAACAACTTTACTGGAAGTCCATTTATTTACAGTGGGACATTTTAGTATGCCCAAACATACTAAATATGTGCTTCGAAGTAGCACTTTGTTAGCAGTTTCAGCTTTGACTTTGGTTTCCTTGCTGCTCAGGCCTTTAGGATTTAGCTGCCTTTTAATTATTATTTTTTTTTCCCCTGTTTGAAATGTAGCAGTGTATATTATTTTTATTCTGTGGGTTTATGCTTCTTTGTTCTAAACTTTGCTTTTTTCCAACTGCACTCTCAGCATCTCCTACCGTACTGCCTTAAGGAAAAAGCTTCATTCTTCCTCCTCTGTGCCAAATTTCTTAAAATTTCTGGCTCCTGTAGATGAAAATAACACCTCTGACTTTAGGAACACAACAAGGTAGGGTTCTCTCCTAAGGCCTCGGAGGTAAAACTGTATTTTCAAAGGTTTCTTTGTCTGAATTATTTCAAATGCTTCTCATGCTTGCAGATTGTGATTTATGCAACAATTCACTTGCATGTGTTCTGCATGTGATTGCTGTCCAAAGGATGCAGCTACCACAGACTCCTCTCCCATTAAGGCTGCAGAGCTTAGCTATTTTGTTGTTGCAATGATTTTGTGACTTCCACCTGTGTACCTCTGTGGTGATTCCTGCCTAAGGACCGTGTTGGCAGTTTTCAGTTAAGAGAATATACATGGTTCATCCTAACCACTGGTAGTGTCCTCAGATTGAAAGGAGGGGATGGCCTGTGATATATTCCTCCTAGCTGCTGCCAGAGCTAAGTTCATTTAACTCTTTCATTTGACTCATGCAGCCATTTAGCCAACAGCAGGGATAAAGGGAATTAAAAGTTTAAAGACGTAGAAGTTGTTAGGGTTTTGTTTGGTTTGGTGTTTTTAATAGGAAAGCAGCATTGCTGTTCATTATTTAAAACTCTCTGGATGTATTTTGTGGATTACACCAAAGGAGTAACATCCAAGCTTCCTGGGCACTGGTACCAAATTTGTTGCTTATTTCAGAGGGCGATTTAAGAACACAAAGGTTAAACATTTTGCTGTGAAGGAATATGTTGCCTACCAAGTTCACAGAAGGCTTGGAAGTTTGCTTAGCGTTTCTAAAGCTTCCTGATGTGTGCTGTTAAAAGTCATCAGCAATTGTTTGTGTCTCCTGTGAACTGTTACATCTTGTGGATGGCACTCAAATGGCCGACTGGTAAAGATAAGTTGTGGTGTATGTGTGTCTTCAATGCATTGTGTTTAATTCAATGTGTGGTAATTAGGGAGTTATCTGCCCCCCACATGTCACCTCCCTGGGCAACCAGACTCAGCTGGCTGGAAGTTAATGAATGAAGCTTTGTATTTATAGCTCAGCACAATATGCAAGCAGATATTTACAATACATTACAAATATTTACAGGTATACACAGTATTTACAGGTATATTTACATGTATATACAGGTAGGTACCCAGACTAGACTCAGCTGGCTGGAAGTTAATGAATGAAGCACAATAGACAAGCAGATATTTACAATACATTACAAATATTTACAGGTATACACAGTACTTACAGGTATATTTACAGGTATATACAGGTATATAGCCAGACTAGACTCAGCTGGCTGGAAGTTAATGAATGAAGCATTATATTTATAGCTCAGCACAATAGACAAGCAGATATTTACAATACATTACAGATATTTACAGGTATACACAGAAAAAAGGTAACACAGAAACACCGCACCCCTCCCAGAGATCAGAGTCTCCAAGAGGGGTTCCCAACCACCCTTCCTCCTTCTCCCCACCACACAATCTGTACCTGTCTTATGTGCCAGGTAGACAGGGAAGATCGTCTGGTATGGGGGTTAGAAGCAAGAATTGATTAGTTAGGTTACACAGACCCAGCTGGAAGGCAGGGAGAGAGAGATCAGCAGCCAGAGCGACCCAAGAAGCTCTGCCTTATCCATGTTTGGGTTCTTTTGTATTGGTCAGGAAACCTATGAGTGGAGTAGACATCATCAATGTTTTCCTTTCTCAGCCCATAATCTAATTTCTCTTATTAAAATATTCCTATTACCCTCAAACCAGTGCACACCACTGCAAAGACAGGTGCAAATTAATTAAAACTGGAGAAAGTAAATGGCACGGAGCTGCTCCAGCCCCTTTTGGGGAACCTAAATGATGTTGGCAGCCTCATATAAGCCTGCTGCCCCAAAGCAAGCTTCACCCACCCACCACTGAGAGCTTGGCCTGGCATGTGCACAAGCGCACTGCACTCCTTGGCTCACGCTACGGTGTTCACTGGAGACTGTGTCACTGCAATGAGCAGATTTAGGTAACCTACTCACAAAGCCTCTTTGTCCCACCATTTTAGTGACTACGAGTCCAAGCACTGCCAGCCTGCCGGTGGGGACAGCCCAGTCAGGACTCGGCGGCACTCCTGGAGGCAGCAGATATTCCTGCGAGTGGCGACGCCGCAGAAAGCCTCTGATTCTCCCAGCAGATATGATGGTAAAGTCTGTGCTTACTGGGAAAGTCTCTGCTTACTGGGAAAGTCTGTGTTTACTGGTGAAGTCTGTGCCTCTCGTGAGCGCTCTTGGTGAACGCCACTTTGTAGACGTGGCACTTCAGGACATGGTTTTGCAGCCATGGTGGTGGTAAGTTGAACTCGGTGATCTCGAGTACTGCCTCCAGGTCAGGGGCCCACAGCATGCGAAGGGAATCAAACTGCTGTTGGAGGAGGTCCAGAGAAGGGCCATAAAGATGATCAGGGCCACGAAGATGATCAGAGGGCTGGAGCACCTCTGCTATGAGGACAGGCTGAGAGAGTTGGGGCTTTTCAGCCTGGAGAAGAGAAAGCTTCCAGGAGACCTTATAGCAACCTTCCAGTATCTGAAAGGGGTCTACAGGAGGGCTGGGGAGGGATTATTGACAAGGTCTTGTAATGACAGGATGAGGAGGAATGGGTTTAAATTGGTGGAGGGGAGATTTGAACGGGATGTTAGGAAGAAATTCTTCACAGTGAGGGTGGCGAGGCACTGGCACAGGTTGCCCAGGGAGGTTGTGGCTGCTTCCTCCCTGGAGGTGTTCAAGGCCAGGCTGGATGAGACCTTGAGCATTCTGATCTAGTGGGAGGTGTCCCTGCCTATGGCACAGGGGGGTTGGAACTGGATGATCTTTGAGGTCTCTTCCAACCTAAGCCATTCTATGATTCTATGATCATTAGAAGGTTGGGGGACAGGCTGTGAGAGTTAAGGCTGCTCAGCATGGAGAAGAGAAGGCTCTGGGAGACCTTCCCATACCTGACAGTCTACAAAAGACAGGAACTTACTTTTTACAAGGACAGGTAGTGAGAGGAGAGAGGGGGTGAAGATGGAAGAAGGGAGATTTACGCTGGAGATTAGGAAGAAATTCTTTAAATGAGAGTGGTGAGATGCTGGAACAGCTTGCCTGGGTAGGTCATGGATGCCCTCTCCCTGGAGATGTTCAAGGCCAGGTTGAATGAGGCCATGAGCAACTTGACTTAGTGGAGGACATCCCTGTCAATGCCAGAAGGGTTGGAAGTCCTTTCTAACACAATCTGTTCTATGAATTTATGAATCTTAGATTTATTTTCCAACTGAAGCTATTTTTTGTCTACCAAGTAGAGATACTTGCCCAGTGCTCTGTTGGTACTGTCTTTGCAGTTTACCACCTGTTTTTTGGGCACAGAATCACACAGAATCTGGTTGGAAGAGACCTCAAATTGCATCCAGTCCAGCCTTTGACCTGGTACTGAAGGGGCAGCACTAAACCATGTCCCAGAACTCAAGGAGTGACCTCCAAAGTGACCAGGGGCACAATCACTTCCCTAGTCCTGCTGGCCATGCTATTGCTAATCCAAGCCAGGATGCTGGTGGCCTTCTTGGCCACTTGGGAACACACTGGCTCATGTTTAGCCAGTAATCAATACACCCAAGTCTTTCTCTGCTTGGTAGTTTTCAGCCACTCTGCCCCAAGCCTGAAGTATTCATGGGGCTGGTTTGACTAAAGTGCAAGACATCTGAAATGCTCTCTGGTACTTCAAGTCATAACCAAGGAGGTCTTTTTGAGGCTACTGTTTTTGCAGGCCTACAGGAAGGCTGGGGAGGGACTATTCACAAGGCCTTGTAATGACAGGACGAGGGAGAATGGGTTCAAACTGGCAGAGGGGAGATTTAAATGGGTTGTTAGGAGGAAGTTCTTCACAGTGAGGGTGATGAGACACTGGTACAGGTTGCCCAGGGAGGTTGTGGCTTCTCCCTCCCTGGATGTAGTCAAGGCCAGGCTGGATGAGACCTTGAGCGACCTGATCTGGTGGGAGGTGTCCCTGCCTATGGCACAGGGGGGTTGGAACTGGATGATCTTTGAGGTCTCTTCCAACCCAAACCATTCTATGATTCTGTGATCTTTTTGGGACTGGATTGTTTTTGAAAGCTGCAAAATCTTCCCACGTTAAATGGAGGGGGGGTGGAAACCCTAAATTGCCTATCCAAGCATTTCCTCTGAGACATAATAGCTGCAAGATACAATCTTAACAACCTGCAGCTGGGTAAGCAGAACAGTTGGAGAAACAAGGGTGGCCAACATGGAAAACAGGAAGTGCTATTAATAGGAGGAGCAATTTGAAGTAGCTGGCCTTTTCCTTCTCTCCTGTTTTCATCTTCTGGTGTTGTTCCAAGGTACATAGTCAGTTTAGGAACAGAGGGAGAAAACTCAAGCATTAAGTGGTTTCTTTTTTTTTTTTTTTTTCTCTATTTATAACAAGTACTAGGTTTTTCCATGCATCTCCTGGAGCATTTTTGGCATTAGAGGATACTACAGTTGGGGCTGTTCAGCCTGGAGAAGAGAAGGCTCCAGGGAGATCTTTTTGAGGCCTTCCCATATCTAAAGGAGAGGCTGCATAAAGCTGGAAAGAGACTTTTTACAAGGGCTTGTAGTGATAGAACAAAGGAGAATCGATTGAAACTTGAGGAGGGAAGATTTAGACTGAACATTAGAAAAAAAGTTCTTTACAGTGAAGGTAGTGAGACACTGCAACAGGTTGCCCAGGGAGCTTGTGGATGCCCTCACCCTAGAAGTGTTTGGGGCCAGATTGGATGAGGCCTTGAACAACTTGTTCTGGTGGAAGAGTGCCCCTGTCAGTGGCAAGAGGATTGCAACTAGATCTTGGAGGTGCCTTCCAGCCCAAACCATTCTATGAATCTGAATCTCTGTGGCCTTTGAGAGAGCCACTGCACAGATGATCTTACGCTGAACTCACCACTGCAGTTCACTTGATAGCCTCTGTAGTTCCAAAGCAAATAACAGTCAACATCTTGTTCCTCTTCCTTTCACATTCTATCAAGGAGAAGCAGCACTTCTGGGTGCTTCCACTTATCCTTTTCCCCACTATTACCCACTGCTTCTGTACATAACTTTCCAGTGAAGCATTATGCAGTTTGATGCTTGGCAGGACAGCCAGGTGGTCTCTGGTAAGCCTGAAGATGAAGCTGATCACCAGTTTGGAATAGAATGGAATAGAATAGAATGGAATAGAATAGAATAGAATAGAATAGAATAGAATAGAATAGAATAGAATAGAATAGAATAGAATAGAATAGAATAGAATAGAATAGAATAGAATAGAATAGAATAGAATAGAATAGAATAGAATAGAATAGAATCAGCCAGATTGAAAGAGACCTCCGGCATCATCCAGTCCAACCTATCACCCAGCCCTAGCCAATGGCACTAAGTGCTCCATCCAGGCTTTTCTTCAACACCTCCAGGGAAGGTGACTCCACCACCTCCCTGGGCAGCTCATTCCAATGCCAATCACTCTCTGGCAAGAACTTCCTCCTAATATCCAGCCTATACCTCCTCTGGGACAACTTAAGACTGTCTGCTCATTCTGCTGCTGGTCGCCTGGGAGAAGAGACCAACCCCACCTGGCTACAACCTCCCTTCAGGTAGTTGTAGACAGCAATGAGGTCTGCCCTGAGCCTCCTCCTGTCCCGGCTACACATCCCCAGCTCCCTCAGCCTCTCCTCACAGGGCTGTGCTCCAGGCCCCTCACCAGCTTTGTCTCCCTTCTCTGGACACGTTCCAATACCTCAGTAACTCTCTTGAATTGAAGGGACCAGAACTGGACACAGTACTCAAGGTGTGGCCTGACCAGCACTGCGTACAGGGGCAAAATAACCTCCCTTGTCCTGCTGGCCACACTGTTCCTGATCCAGGCCAGGATGCCATTGGCTTTAGTGGCCACCTGGGCACAATGCTGGCTCATGTTCAGCTACTGTCTCCCGGCACCACCAGGTCCCTCTTCTGCCTGGCTGCTCTCCAGCCACTTTGTCCCCAGCCTGTAGTGCTGCCTGGGGTTGTTGTGACCAAAGTGTAGAACCCTGCACTTAGCCTTGTTAAATCTTATCCCACTGGCCTCTGCCCACCCATCCAGCCTGTCCAGTTCCCTCTGCAGGGCCCTCCTACCCTCCAGCATTTTGACACCTGCTCCTAACTTGGTGTCATCTGCAAACTTAATGATGTTGGACTCAATCTCCTTGTCCAGGTCATCAATAAAGATATCAAACATTTTCTGCATAGGTTAAATGATCTGTACTGATTTTTATTTCTTTTCAGCTGGTAGCAGCAGGTTCAGATGGTTGAATTATGCTAGTTCTGCTGTAGCAAGCTGCAGTTCAAATGTCCAGCCTCCTCTTTTCCTGTCGATGGAACGGTTGTGCTGCTGCAGGTGGTGTGGAGCACTGGGGGGCAGCATTTCTCTCACCACCACCCTGAGACACACTCGGTGTCTTGTCCCCTGAGTGCTTTCTTTTTATTCATTTTGTGGGGGAGGAGTGAGTGTTGTGTCCTCCGAAGTGGAGAGGTGGAAAAACAGGAGCACCCACCCTCAGCTTCCACACAACTGTCCCTGCTCTAGTTCTTGTGTAACACCGTGAGTGGCACTAAAAGACTGATCCAGTTGAAAACTTATCACTTTTTGGGGCATAACTGATTTAAAATGATCACCAAGGTGGTCCCCTTCACCTTTTTACCGGTGAAGACAGAGAATTAGGAAGTTCTAAACCACTTTTCAGCCTGGAGAAGAGAAGGCTTCGAGGAGACCTTATAGCAACCTTTCAGTATCTGAAGGGGGCCTACAGGAAGGCTGGGGAGGGACTGTTCACAAGGTCTTGTAATGACAGGACGAGGGGGGATGGGTTTAAACTGGCAGAGGGGAGATTTAAACGGGATGTTAGGAGGAAGTTCTTCACAGTGAGGGTGGTGAGACACTGGAACAGGTTGCCCAGGGAGGTTGTGGCTGCTCCCTCCCTGGAGGTGTTCAAGGCCAGGCTGGATGAGGTCTTGAGCATCCTGACCTAGTGGCAACAAAATGATTGTTATATAGAATCTATATAGATTTTGTTGTATAGATTTGTTATATAGAATCTAGTGATAGGTGTCCCTGCCAACCAAAACCATTCTATGATTCTATGATTCTGTTTTGTTTGGAAAAGACCTTTGAGATCTTTGAGTCCAACCATTCTCTAGCTCTACCACGTCTGGTGCTAAACCATGTTCTTCAGCACCACATCTCTGTACCTAAAGGACAGGGATTCAACCACCTCTCTGGGAAGCCTGTTACAGTCTTTGAGAATCCTTTCAGTCAAGAAGTTTCTTCTAATATCCAGGCTAAGCCTCCCATAGTGCAGCTTAAGGGCATTTCCTCTTGTCCTATTAACTAACTCATCCTAGTTAATTATTAATGAAGTAATGACTAGGTTTGTAAGTGCTGTAGGAAAGCCAGTTGTTTAGAATTGCTGACTCAGCTCTGTCCCTCTCATGGTGAACAGATGCTCATAATCTTGATTTGCAACACGGGAGCTTGGCTGTAAGCAGTAGGTACCACACATGAACTGTGATGGCTTCTGTGTCCATGGAAGTGTCAGGGCATTCATTCCTCAGTACTACCTGGGTTGCACTTGGAGGTAGTGGTTGCTTTTTAAGAAGCTCTTGACTTCAAAAGAAAAAATGAAGCTCTAAAGCATCTCTCAGAGCTGTTTTAGCTGTATTTAAATACACAATATTTCAAGAATTCCTCATTTAGCCTTTGCTAAGAGCAACTTGCTGCTTCTTGTGATGCTTCTTATGATGTCTGAAGCTTTCTGGTAGCAGAAGACTCTTGGTCATAGAATCATAGACTCAGACAGGGTTGGAAGGGACCACAAGGATCATCTAGTTCTGACCCCCCTGCCATGCCCAGGGACACCCTACTCTAGATTAGGCTGGACAGAGCCTCATCCAGCCTGGCCTTAAACACCTCCAGGGAAGTGGCCCCAACCACCCCCCTGGGCAACCTGTTCCAGGACCTCACCACTCTCATGGTGAAGAACTTCCTCCTCACATCCACTCTGGTTATGAAATCAAATATTGCAGGTATCTATGTAAAACAACAGGAACATTATACCCATTGTTATAGGAGTTTGCTGATGCTCTGATTTTGTATCATCTATGAAAAAAGGTGTTCAGGACAAGAGGGAATCATAGAGTCATAGAATGGTTTAGGTTGGAAGGGATCTTCAGGATTATCCAGTTCCAACCTGCTCTGTGCCATAGGCAAGGACACCTCCCACTAGAACAGGTCACTCAGGGCCTCATCCAACCTGGCCTTCAACACATCCAGGGAAGGAGCAGCCACAACCTCCCTGGGCAACTTATTCCAGTGTCTCACCACCCTCACTGAAAAGAACTTCCTCCTAACATACCCTTTAAATCTCTCCTCTCCCAGTTTGAACCCATTACCCCTTGTCCTGTCATTACAAGACCTTGTGAATAGTCCTTCCCCAGCCTTCCTGTAGACCCCTTTCAAATATTGGAAGGCTACTATAAGGTCTCCTCGAAGCCTTCTCTTCTCCAGTCTGCAGAGCCACAACTCTTGTAGCCTGTCCTCAGAGCAGAGGTGCTGCAGCCTTCTGAGCATCTTTGTGGCCGTCGTCTCAAGTTGCACCAGGGGAGGTTTGGATCTTGTTGCAACTCAAACTGGACTAAGTGTGTTCTGCCAAAAGGAATGAAAAACAGAATCCTAGGAAAAAAATCTTTTCTCAAATAGTGTTCAGTAATTGGAACAGGCTGCTCAGGGAGGTGATGGAGTCACCATCCCCACAGGTATTCAAAGAAAGTGTGGAAATGTCTCTTTGGGCCATGGTTTAGTGGTCATGGTGGTGTTAGATTGGACTCAGTGATCTCAGATGTCTTTTCCAACCAAAATATATCTGTGATTCTGTGATTCATGCAACATTTCCATCTGATTCATGAGCACTTTCATCTGCAGCTCTTTACCTTACATGTTCTCATAGGCACAGGAACACTGGTGGCTTTCTCAGTGAAGCATGCCCTTGGTCAAAGAATGCTATGTTTGGACCCTCAGACTTACTTGTGGAATTGTGTTGTGCAGAATAGTTCTGAAAGGCTTGTCCAAGTCTGAGCTTCAAATGGAAAATAATCTGTGTGATGGTAAAATACAATAATGCTTTTTGAGTCCACTCAGTCCTGAGCCTGAAAGAGCAGAAGTATGGTGGGCTTGGAAGTAGCATGTATGGAGATGGAATTTCATATGGAAGCTAGCAAGAAAGGAGAAACTCCAGGAAAGGAGTGCAGGTCAAACATGGAACAGGAGTCAACAAATCTGTGATTGGTGCAACATTTCCATCTGCTTCATGAGCACTTTCATCTGCAGCCCTTTACCTTACATGTTCTCATAGGCACAGGAACACTGGTGGCTTTCCAGTAAAGCATGCTCTTGGTCGAAGAATGCTCTGTTTGTACCCTCAGACTTGTGGAATTATGTTGTGCAGAATAGTTCTGAAAGGCTTGTCCAAGTCTGAGCTTCAAATGGAAAATAATCTGTGTGATGGTAAAATACAATAATGCTTTTTGAGTCCACTCAGTCCTGAGCCTGAAAGAGCAGAAGTATGGTGGGCTTGGAAGTAGCATGTATGGAGATGGAATTTCATATGGAAGCTAGCAAGAAGGGAGGAACTCCAGGAAAGGATTTCAGGAGTCAACAAAAGGTGATGAGGTTGGCAGCTGAATGGGGAAGCAAGCTTTCAGTGTGTGCTGAAGTGTTCAGGTCCTGCTCAAGCGGAGTTAGTAATCTTAGAGAAGTTTAGAAGGCTGCACATGACCTGAGTTTTAGCACATGGCTGTTTGGTTGGATGGAACTTGAGCCCCTGGTTATGTTCAGCTGACTTGCTCTGCTGTTTAGCTTTTTTCCTCTCTCCCCTCCTCCAGATCATTCATGCATAATGAAGAAATCCTCCCTTTCTTGATACGGTATTTTTGCTTTGTCTGTTCTGGATGTGGAAATTGGGTGGCATGTCTGTCTGTCTGTCTGTCACCCTCTTGATGACTTGTGTTGGAGCTGACTTACCAAATGTCTGGCTTTTCACTGTGACTTGGGGCCCGACCTGCACATTCCACTTCCCCCCCGCCCTTTTCCAGTTGAGCAGCTGATGCAACTCTGCAAACTTCAGGCAGGCCACCTGAGCAGCTAGACAGGTTCATTTGGTTTTCTATACATCCTGCTACCTGCCAGCATGGAAACGGGAGGGAGGGCAGGTTGTGAATGTGTTGCCCTTTATCAGATTAGACTTTAGACTTCCCTGCTAAATGTCCACAAGCGATAAAGGAAAGATAGAAAAGGAGCTGCCACTGGGAAGACAAAATCCACCCTAGGACTCTTCCACAGAAGAATTAGAGGTAGGGTTGATGATCCTAATTGTTCAGCCTGTGGAGTTTTGTAACCTTTCAGTTTTCTTTTACAGACTTAACCGTTGTGGAGTGAATTTCTTTTGCTAACAGCGATCTTATCTGGTTAGTCAGTAACAGACAAGAAATGTTCAGCCTAGATGGAATCAGGACCATGAGCTTCAGTAATTAATGCTTTGCAGTGGCTTAGTCTTGCCACAGTTAAGTTTGATCAGTGAGGGACAAGAAGTGAGTAGCATCTCAGATGAGAAGCTCAGCATGAGCTGACAGTGTGCACATGCGGCTCAGACAGCCAACTGTGCCCTGGGCTGCATTAAGAGAATCATTACCAGCAGGGCAAGGGAGGGGATTCTCCCCCTTTGTTCTCCTCAGACCCCACCTGCAGTACTGTGTGGAGTTCTGGACCACACAGCACAAGAACGACATGGAACTGCTGGAGAGAATCCAGAGGAGACCACAAAGATGATCAGAGGGCTGCATCAGCTCTGCTCTGAGGACAGGCTGAGAGAGTTGGGGATTTTCAGCCTGGAGAAGAGAAGGCTTTGAGGAGACCTTATAGTAGCCTTCCAGTATCTGAAGGGGGCCTACAGGAGGGCTGGGGAGGGACTGTTCACAAGGTCTTGTAATGACAGGACAAAGGGGAATGGGTTCAAATTGGTGAAGGGGAGATTTGAATGGGATGTTAGGAGGAAGTTCTTCACAGTGAGGGTGGTGAGACACTGGAACAGGTTGCCCAGGGAGGCTGCGGCTGCTCCCTCCCTGGAGGTGTTGAAGGCCAGGCTGGATGAAGTCTTGAGCGACCTGATCTAGTGGGAGGTGTCCCTGCCTGTGGGGTTGGAACTGGATGATCTTTGAGGTCTCTTCCAACCTAAACCATTCTATGATTCTATGAAATAAAAGGTGGCGTTTGTTAAGTCAGTGCTCAAGGGGCAAGCTGCCAAATTTGCACTGAGAAAGTGAGGTGTGCATGTTAAAATAGGAAGATTTTAGGTCTCGGATGTGTTCATTCTTGCCTTAGGAATGCAGTGTGTTTAATCATTTCCTTGCCTGTCTTTTGGCAGCCCGGGGTTTTTTGCAGGTGTGTAACCGTAAGCTATCTCTGTAGCTTCTCTGCTGTTTTCTGACACACGTGTGCATAAAACCAGGAACACATGGCTGACTTTAAAGCATATCCATAAACCACTTGAGAGGATGGGTAGGGTGAGATTTGTTACCCCCAAATGCGTGTGCATTCTATATTGGCTGCTCAGAAATGTACTAAGAAGTGACACTAGACCACAGCTAGCATGCAGTGGATAAGGCTGTGCCTACCTGGATCACCTCCACTTTCTGCATTCATATTTGGTGACCACTTTTGTTACTTCCTCTTTTTTATGATAATGCTTCTTTGTGCATGTAGAGAAGGCAAAAAGTTTTCATTCAAGATGATAGTTTTACTTTTTATCCGAGCAAATTAAGGATAATTCCTTAAAAGAAATTCCTTTATAATGCTAATGAGCACAAAAGCTGCTGCGTGTACAGAACACTGCTGGCAGTGTGTGCATCAAAACCAATAATCAGAGCCAAACACTTTAATTGTCAACACAAGCTGGGGATTATCAAGAGTCTTCCTGCTCTACCTGATGGCATTTACATATTTACCTAGAGGTCTTTTGGAATTGCAACTCTTTCCCCAGGGATTTTTTTTTTTTTTCAATTTACCTGTAAAGAAACAAAAAAGAAAATTCAATTAATATTTCTTAGTTTCTTTTAAAATATATATGAGAGTTTATTTGTGGCATTGATATTTTTCATAACTAGCTGTGTTTTTGAGCACTTCTGTCAGTGCTTCCTGCTTCTCTTTGCAGCACCCTCATTACCTTTGAAGTGTCCAGTGTTTATCTTTTGCCTAATTCCCATTCCTCTGAAGTTCATAGTTCTCTGAAACTTCTCCACCCTGGTCAGACCCCACCTGGAGTACTGCATCCAGTTCTGGAGCCCCTATTACAAGAGGGATGTGGACATGCTAGAGCATGTCCAGAGAAGGACCACGAAGATGATCAGAGGCTGCAGCACCTCTGCTATGAGGACAGGCTGAAAGAGTTGGGGCTGTTCAGTCTGGAGAAAAGGAGGCTCCCAGCTGACCTTCTTGTGGCCTTCCAGTATCTGAAGGGGGCCTACAGAAATGCTGGGGAGGGACTTTTTAGGTTATCAGGTATTGAGAGGACTAGAGGGAATGGAGCAAAGCTGGAGGTGGGGAGATTCAGATTGGATGTGAGGAGGAAGTTCTTCATCATGAGAGTGGTGAGAACCTAGAACAGGTTGCCCAGGGAGGTGGTTGGGGCCACATCCCTGGAGGTGTTTGCAGCCAGGCTGGATGAGACTGTGGGCAGCCTGATCTAGGGTAGGGTGTCCCTGGGCATGGCAGGGGAGTTGGAATGAGATGATCCTTGTGGTCCCTTCCAGCCCTGACTGATTCTATGATTCTCTGAAACTCTGTAGATACCCGAAGTTTGGGTAGCCACACTTCTCTCCAGAGTGCAGACTTGTAAAGATTTCATTTGTACTGCATTTATTTTTATGGATGTGCATTTTAGCCCTTGAATTTAACTGTGATGCCAAAGAAATAAACAAATGTTGCATAAGGAAAGAAGTGGGTTTGGACCCACCCTATTTGTCAGCTCACTCATGGAGAGGAAAAGTTTGACAGTGGCAAAAGTTACAAAAGCAAGAGCCAACAGCAGTGAACATTTCCATTCTTACTGAGTTACCTGAGTTGCCTTTCAGCAAAAAAAGGACATCTTCATATGCACCATGTAAATTGTACATGGTGGCTTTCTGAGCAGATTCTGAAGGGCTGGAAACCTTCCAGTTTTGTTAATTTATAGAGATAATTAATATGTGTGTGTGGGGATTAATGTAAAATCTTTATCACTGTGCTAGGCAGTGATAATGCAATGGACCACTGAGCTAGGACGTGGAATAATGTCTTGTAATGACAGGATGAGGTGTAATGGGTTCAAACTGGCAGAGGGGAGATTTAAATGGGATGTTAGGAGAACATTCTTCACAGTGAGGGTGACGAGACACTGGAACAGGTTGCCCGAGGAGGTTGTGGCTGCTCCCTCCCTGGAGGTGTTCAAGGCCAGGCTGGATGAGGTCTTGAGCGACCTGATCTAGTGGGAGGTGTCCCTGCCTATGGCACAGGGGGATTGGAACAAGATGATCTTTGAGGTCTCTTCCAACCTAAACCATTCTATGATAATTGTTTCTGCAGTGTCCCCCCAGGATTTGTTTGGAACAGCATGCACAGATGGACTTGTCCTTGGCTGGAGAGTTTGGGGAATGGGGTTTATTGCACTGATTTTAAACCATTTTCTTGCCTGCACAGCTGGTCAGTTTGTCCTCAGGGTGACATTTCACAGCCGTTCCATTTGGCTGAAGAGGTGGTGTTGTTGTGGCTTTTTGACCATTCCTTTTCAAGGTGGTGAAGTGAGTCATTTTACTTTTAGATACAGGTTATATCAAAGACTATTGAGCCTTCAGAGAAGCTGTATAAAGCAATCAAATTAAGTGATACTGCAGCAGGCACTAGGAAGACAAAGTGCAAGATCTTGTGCTTCTTATAGAATCATAGAATAGTTTAGGTTGGAAGAGACCTCAAAGATCATCCAGTTCCAACCCCCCACCATAGGCAGGGACACCTCCCACTAGAACAGGTTGCTCAAGGCCTCATCCAGCCTGGCCTTGAACACATCCAGGGAAGGAGCAGCCACAACCTCCCTGGGCAACCCGCTCTGGTGTCTCACCACTCTCACTGTGAAGAATGTTCTCCTAACAGCCCATTTAAATCTCCCCTCTGCCAGTTTAAACCCATTACCCTTCTTCCTGTCATTACAAGACCTTGTGAATGGTCCCTCCTCAGCCCTCCTGTAGGTCCCCTTCAGATACTGGAAGGCTGCTATAAGGTCTCCTCAAAGCCTTCTCTTCTCCAGTCTGAAAAGCCCCAACTCTCTGAGCCTGTCTTCATAGTAGAGGTTCTCCATCCCTCTGATCATCTTTGTGGCCCTCCTCTGGACTCTCTTTATGTTGAAAACTTGATTAAAATGAGTTGTGTTTATCCTTTCTCTGAAATTAAGACAATTTTCACAGGCTCATAGGAGTATTTTCCAACCTTATACCTACCATGTCCATCCGCTCAAAATTTATTTAGCTCTCATTTTGCGTTGTAGTGTTTTTCAGTCTTGGAATTATTCACATGCTCAACCAGAAGAGGCATTTTTGGTAGATCAGCTGATGCCAAAAAAAACAAAAGCACAGAAGGTTATGACATGGTTAAAAGTTAGAAGTTGAGAGCAAACATGGCTTAGGGGCCTGTCTCCCTTTCTACCTGTTTACTTAAAGAACTGGTCATCACCCCATTGTATGGCCTGAGGTGGTGGTGTGTTTGTGCAGCTAAGGGTGTGTGTTTTCTTTGTTAAGCACACTTTGGAGATTATCCTCTAAGTTAGGGGAGTGCTGTGTTTGATTCGTTCTGCTCTTTGAATCCCGCAAGCTGGCAGCTGTAGGTTGCGTTTTGGCAACTTCTCCAACTCGCCTTCTCCTTTCTTAGTTCTGGCCTTGTAAGATGGGAGTTAGCAAGCTGTGGTCTTACTGTGTGGTATAGTATTTTCATCAGGTGGTAGAAAAAAAAGTGCTCCAAGCTTTGGCACATGTGATTCCTGCTCAGAAGCAGCTTGTAAATGTGTTTGAAACTATCATTTGGCAGGGGGGAATTGGGCTGGATGGTTTTCAGATGTGCCTTCCAACCCCTACCGTTCTCTGGCCCTGTGAAACCTTCCTTGTTTTAGAGGGACTTTTCATAAGGGTGTCTTGCTGAGGGGAGATTAGGTTTAGACTGGATCTTAGGAAGAAGTTCTTCAGTAC
>VWZI01018410.1:35978-61624 GCA_013396835.1 Psilopogon haemacephalus | reverse complement strand
GAGCACGTGGAGGAGCAGCGGGGAGTGGCAGGGGGTCGCGGCCACGAGAAGGGGTAGAGGGTGCGAGAGAGAGCGAGGGGGGCTGAGTTCCCTCCTTTATAGTCCAAATCAGGGCAGGAAGTGGAGTGTTCAACCATGCTACCTGGGAGAAACAGGCCAAACCACCTCTGGGGAAAAAGCAGGGGGTCCCAGGTGGGCTTAACCCTTTACAGTGGAGAAAAGTCTTCTGCAATATTCCACCTTTACATTTTCTTATAAGAAATACACTTAGTAGTGTTTTTGCTTTTCTAGAGTGTGTATGATCTTGCAGTTTAAGGCTTAATGCTTTTTCTGTAAGTTTGTTCACGTGGTTAGAACTGTTCTGCAGATTCCAGCTTCATCTCCTTTCCTGTGCAAAGATGAACAGAAAAAAAAAAAACAACAATGAAACTTAAGTTCAGGAAGTAACACACTTACCTCCTCTCCTTTCTCCCAGATTAAATCAGCCTCTGGACTGTGACCAGAATTTACTTTCATCTCCTGCCAGTATGACTTCAGGCCTAATCTAGGCTCACTGGGTGTCTGGAGGCAACAACTGCATATTAGTTTTGCTCTTCTAGGTAGAGAGAGGGAGTGGAAGAGACAACAGGGTATTGCTTATTGGAAAAGATAACTCTTGACAGCACATCTTCAACAGCTATTAAAGCCAAGCATGTTACATCAGAAATTTAGAAGAATGTTATTAGATTCAAATCTGAAAAGGAAGAATTCCAGGTTCCTCTTGTTCTGTTGTTTTAAGGTGCTTCCTGTCAGCTTAGGCCACACAAATAAACTTTGACTTAATGCATTGCTTTTTTGTCCTTTCAATGAAAGCTCATTCATGGTAAATGTGAGAACCTAGTGAATGGTGCCTCAATCCTGCCAGTACCACAAGTACCTTGAATTAGCCATGGCTCACTTAGTCTCTGTTACTTTCAGTTTGCCTTTTACTTTGCCCATGAGATGGCTGCTTTGTGCCTTTTCTCCTTCCTGTTCCACCCTATTTCAAGACAGATGTTTAATTTCTATCGGTCTTACACCAAAACCAGAAGTTTCATATGATAATAATATAGGAATTTTCTAGGAGGGAACTTGGAACTTGGGGAAAAAAACAAACAAACAAACAAACAAACAAAAAAAACAGGGAAAAAACCCCAGCAAACAGAAAAGAGGTGAAGCTGTTCAAGCTCATGTACTAAAGCAGACTATGTGGACTACAAACCAGCCTGTGAGATGTTTGTCTTGCTCCTTAATATCTCCAGTGAATATATTGTGTTCCTTTGCTTACCTGTCAAGTAAGATACGAAAATTTTGAAGATTATTTCTCCTTCATGTAACAGATATTAAGCCAGATGTTATTGATCCTCTTTATAACAACTCTTTTATACAGCACAAAAATGCTTTCTTAAGTCTTTTTATGCTTAAACCTGGTTGTTTAATTTTAAGTTTGTAACTTAGGTTTCCTGTTGCTTTTGAAGCTGTTTGTTGATCATAATTTTTTCAATAGTGCCAAAGCTGAATGAGGATCTTAGCTCCTAATCAGCAGAATGATTATTTCCTGTCTTCGTCAAGATCTAGTAGAGGAAAATAATCTTCTGTGGTATGGTAGTACAATAGTTTCTGTGAGATTTCCTTGGGGGTTACTCCTGAAGTATCCACAGTCCACTTATTTTCTGCAGTAACTAGAAGTTTTCCTGCAATATTACAACCTGAGTAGTTTTTCCTCATTTTGTGCTATTGTAGTTTTTAAATGTTACTAAATCTCAAGTCTGAGAGATTTGAAGTTAGTTTTTTTTCCATGTTAGCTCCTTCCTCCTGTTTGTCATTTTGGACTATGTCTGTTTCTCAGGATGCTTATTATGCCTCCTGCAGGGGATTTACTTGTAGTTTTGATTGATACTTGGACTCTCAACTACAATTCAAGCAACTAATTAAAATATTTTAAAGAATAAAATCTAAGACAATGTGAAAATACACAGTGAAATACACAGTGAAGAATTGTTTCGTGAACAGACATGTTTTAGTTAGTTATGAGTCTGTCTAACTGATTTTTTGCCTATGTTCCAGCTCCCTGTTCTGAAGAGAAGGTCAAAAGCTGTAGCTAGTTGTGATAGATTGCATGAGTGCCATTCAGATAAGCCTCTCCAATTCCAGAAGTTGCACAACCCTGCAGACACTCAGCTGCTGGTCATCTAACCTTGCATACAGACATGTGGCCCTGTCTTGCAGTGACATGTCCATTCTATGAACTGGGAACTTGGAGAGACAGACCACATCTGAAGGGCCCTTGAGAAAGAGTCTGGTAGGAGGAACTTGGTAAGATAGAGAATGACAGATCAGACCCAGGTGATGGCCTGAATAGTAACTGAGTTTATATAGCATTTGCTTGTCCTAGCTCTCTTAAACATGTGATCATATTCCCTTGTTAAAAACACAAGTCATAGTTAATCAGTATTATAAAAATATGATTAAAAAAACAACAACTTCTGCCTCTTTCTTCTTTTGTTTGTTTTCTTTCCTGGTGAAGTACAGACCTTATTTTTGATATTTTCTTAAAACATATGGCTTTTAGAGAACATGTTTTTACTGTCTTTTGTATAACTCATTACATGCTTTGGCCTTTCTGATTTTACCCATATGTGTTTCTGCAATTCCTCTATACTATGACTAATTATTCATCATAGGTCCTTATTTCTGGATTTCTTAAAAAAACTTTTATATTTTCTGATTATAAAGAGACCCTTACACAGCTGTACTGATCCCTTTCTGTGCTGCTTTTTTCCTTTTGACTTTGGAAAAAATATTTTTTTTTCACTTAGTTTTGCTCANATAAAATGTATTAGGTATATATAGTATCTGTAGTATCTATATTCTCATTTTGTCACCACTAACTGGCTTCTGTTTCTTGACTCATCTCTCCTTTACTTAGAGTTACATGTGAATCAAGTTCACCTAAGAAATCTCAAAAACTCTGTTGAACTGACTGTATTATCTTTTTTGTCTTTTTTCCTGCTGATCCATGGATTTCTTGCTGAAGTCCTCATTACTACATGAAATCTTTTAGTTTGGATGCTTCTATTAGTTACTTAAGGGAAAACTGTCATGTATTTCTCACTCTGATCAGTGATCTATAGCACGTCAGCAACAAGGCATGATCGCCCTCTCTCTTTTCACGCTTTATGTTTGCTCAAGGGATATTTCAAAATCTTCTCTACTTTTTCTGAATTTTAGAGCAAATGTATCAATTCTTGATCTACAATGTAAGATATTTTATATTTTTCTCACTCTGACCTATTTTATCAGCAACTTCTTTGCACCCCTGCACAGCAGTTCCAGTCCTATTTATCCCCAGTCTTTGTGATGTGGATTCGGTGGTAATTTCAGCTGATGTTAAAGATTTGAAAGTTCTTCCTGTTTATTCTCCTTCTGACATTTCTGCACGTCTCAGATGTTTGGTACACTGCCCTTTTATTACTCCTGTAATCTCTTCTATGACCCTCAGAATGTTTCTTGACTGAAAAATTACTTCTGATACTCTCCTAAGGGCTCTTTAGAGAAGCCAAATTTCATGAAGTTGTTGAGTGCATTCACCAAGGCTGAGGCCTCCTTAAGAATATGTCTTGTTGATTATTCAAAAGTGGAGGTGTGCAACACCATTCATTTTGAAATTACTAGCTATGAATCTAAAGTAAACTGCAGTTTTTTGTTTTTTGTTTTTTTTTTTTCAGTTTAAGCGAAGTGTGAGTCAGCATGGTGGAGAAAAATAGTTTTTGTAGCAATATATTTTGGTGATTGCTGTCTTTTGAATATCTTCAGTGGTTCAGGTTGAATGACTTGTGTTCTATATTCTAATTAACAGTTTTCTGGAATATGATATTAAATGTTCCCATGAGATGCATATGGTTACTTGCCAAACAAGGAGAGTCGACAAAGCCAGAGCAGTGTAGGCAGAACTCCAGAGAGTGTTCTAGATTCCTTTCTGGGCAGAAGATAGAATGTTTCCAGGGGAAAAGTAGTAATTCACATGTTGTTTTCTGCTGTCTCAAAGTATTTTTGTGGCTTGTTTGTTACACAGCATTGGAAAGCAAAATAGGGTGGTGTTTTGTTGGTTTTTTTTTATTTTTAATTTTTTTTTTAAGTGGTCATTTTTCTCTCCCCTGATGTACTCTTTGGAGGGAGGTTCTTTGGCTGCACAAGTTAAAGCTCTGGTATGTACTCAAGTAGGGATGAGTGAAAGAATAGAAGCCAACAAGAAAAGTGGTAGAAATCCAAAAGTCTTAACTGCACAAAAATAATACTTCTGCCAAAAGGCAGCCTTATCCTTTCTGCTTGTAATGCCAGACTTTAGTCTTGCTCATGGGGATGGGTCTGTGTGGAACCTGGAAGTGATTACTTAAATGAAAACATAAAAGGACTATATTTGTGCTTTTTTAAAAGAAAAATAAATGGGAAACTTTTCAATATTTATAGTATCTCATGCCAAGTGGTCTTGTCATCAGTCTAAGTTTTGGGTTTTTTCTTTGTTGTCTTTTATTTAAAATTATTATTTCCCCTAATATGGAAAAGATATGTGATAATAGAGATTTAAGGATAAATCTCTGTATGGAATAGCTGTTTGAACACATTAATCTCTGCCGCTTGTATATTCCTTTATGACAAATCTAAGTTTTAAGGCTTTTTGTCTTGATTTATGGACTGTGGCAGTTATTTTTAACCATAGTACTTATTTACGCTTTACCTCATTTTCCATGTGAGTGATTCTGTCTTTGTGTTAGGCTTCATAGGGATGTATTTCTCTGTATCTTCACAGCTGAGGATGCCAGACTTGATTTTTCAGACCTGTGAAGTTTGTAAAAGTTTTGTTGTACATAGTATCCCTGTTCCCACTGAACTTTTATGAGGGTCATGCATACCTGCATTTCTATGCTTAGGAATACCTTTAAAAATATGACTAAAAGTGCCTTCACTCAAACACTATCCTGCATTATTTTGGGGCAAATCTGAGAATGTAGAAGTCCAGAACTGTATCTGGTAGCAGGCATCATACAGTAATCAGTGATGCATTATTTTTCTTTCCTGTTCTTTATGTCTTTAGTGAAAAATGGACCCATTTCTCTTCCTTGATCTCCAAGCTGGATCATTTTACTTCTTTCTGAGGCAGTTTTATGAGTAGTTTAGGGGATTTTACAAAGAGGAAATTAATGCAGAGCAATATAAACAATGTAATGAGAAAAATAAAAATGTGGATGTGAAGCGTTATTAAATGCATATAGCTGCAATGTGAAGTTTGTGGAGTGGATTGGAGCCTCAGTTTACAGAAAAGGTTCCTGGCTCTTGCAGCACTATCTGGAGAGCTTGCTGTAAATATGCTATGCTTGTGGTTCCTTGCTCAACCAGTGGCGCCAGGAATCAGTCCAAAGGGGAGGGAAAGTTCTGGTGTTTTGGTTTTTTTTTTCCCCTCTAAAAATTGCTTGATATTTTATTACATTAAAGTTTTAAGTACTCTTGTTCCATATTTGAACCATTATGGGCTTTGAGTTATGCTTTGCTCTTGAGAAGTATGGATATCATAAGTGTGCATTTTCTGTATCTGTATTTTAATGTATTTTTTGACTCTCTGCCCAGGATTTAGTTACTAGGTTCTCCTCTCTGCTAAAAGAAGTTAATCTAGTTTTCACTTCAGAGCACACAGATACACCTCACCTTCTCTCTAATTTTAGTGAAGTGCTGTTGCAGAGCATACAGGTGAAGTGGTGTGATCTTGTTCTTTTCTTTGAGAACAGAATGCTGTAGGTTTTTAGGAGATTTTTTGTTTGTTTGGTTTGGGTTTTTTTTTGTTTGGGTTTTGGTTTTGTCTTTTTTTTTAGAGCATGCTATTTATGAGTACAGGCATGGTTTCTGCAACTATAGTATCAAAATGACATTAACCACAGGCCCACTTTGTTAATTTTCTTTTTTCTGCCTGAAAGATAGTCTTTCTGACCACTTTTCACTTTTTAAAGAAACATTGAAAGTAGTCTAGTTCATTCCAGGCTCAGAATAACTAAGTGGCATCAAATAAAGATGTTAGGAACAAAATCCTACCAAGAAGGAGATGCATCTTTATTCATCTAGCAATAGAGGTGTGGAACCAGTTGCCAAAGGATGTTAGTTGCTGAATAATAGTTTCAAGGAGAGCTTTAGTCAGGATCATGAAAGAGAATCAGTTGGGAGTTACTGAATTTCCACCTCAGGAACTTCCTGAGTCTGAAAACAGTTAAGGAGAAGTGCCATATATGAATCTGGCTTTAGCTATTCTTAGAGGTGTTACACTGGGCTAAATAGTCCTTTGATCTGATGAAATGTAATCAGTTGTATGTTTCAATCTTTCAGTTTTCTCTCAAAGACATTAAGTAGAATAAGTTATACATCTTATTCCAGATTTGCATGTTAAAGGACTGTTAGACTTTCCAGGAAACAACCTTTAGCTCAGGAAGACATTCAGCTGCAGTCTGCTAAATGGTGTGAGAAAATAACTGGAGAAAATCCAGTTCAAAAGCTACCAAAGCTTATATAGTGCAGACGTTTAATCACATTGTACTTCTGGCAGAGTACATCTTTTTGCACCTGGAGTTGCAACCCTGTGAAGTAACACCAGTTGAAGTGGCTACAGGTGTTTTGTTGTAAACGTCCTGTCCTTGACCTTATTGCTATATAAGAACTGCCTGACAGCTGAAAACATTTAGGGGATAAAGCAAGACAGGGTAAGTTTTCTGCCTTGTGACTCAGGTCAATAATTCTCTATGCCTTTTGATTAAGATGTTATGTATGATTTAATAGCTGCCAAGGTGATGCAAGTAGAACTGCCTGCTGAGAGTTTCAGTGTAGTTCTTATGGTCACCTCTTGTACCATGCTGAGAGTCTTACAGTCGTATTTTAAGAAACACATCTGCAGTTTCCAATACTCTGGTTTTCTTCCCCCTGAAAAATACCGTGCTTGGAAACAGTGCTGTTTTCAACATTGTCTTAACTTCTTTTTCTTGAGTACACAACTGAAAGTACAGCTTCTATACTCATTTCCCTTCTATGTTGAAATACTGTATTTTCTTCCTTAATAGGCTTTGAGCAGGTGATATTCTTGATATTACACATTTAAAGCCTAGAAATGAGATTTAATTGTAACATCAAGGGAATTAAAATCCAGGTATTTCTTTTACTCTGTATTAAAGAGAATGCTTACAAAAAATTCAGTTTAATGTATTTTATCATAAGGTCTCAGTTACGTGTTATGTGTTAGCTGGCAGTCTAATAAATCAAACTAGAAAGCACAACATAACACCTTCTCAGAAGACAGTTGTGCCTTGACCATGGTATATTATAAAATTACATCAGCTTTGGAAAATGCAGAGTATCCCCTTTCTGGATAAATCCAAGGCAAATTCAAGACCCTAAACTAGAAACACTAGGTCTGTGAGGTTTCTTAAAGACATTGCTCAGAGTTTTCTTGTGAAATTATTTAAAACAGTGTCAATGGATATCCAGACTCATGGGTCCTCCAAATGTGTATTTAGTTCTTCAGACTATGGTGAAGTAGAAGTAATGGAAATCACAGGAAACTGTAAATTAGATCTAAGTCAGTGTTAAGTTCTGGCACAAGTCCTTATTTGAAAGGTGCCTTCTGTATAGAAAATCTGTGTTCTGTTAAGTACTATGATGCATATGCTTGGATGATGGTGAGTATGTGCACACAAACACATACACACCTCTTCACTCTTACCTACTGACATCCATCAGTACAGACAAAATAAACACCCCTATACTTTTTCATCTGCACACACATCTTTACACCTCACTATGACACTCCATCCTTGCAGTCACATACATACTTCCTACATATGTCACTGCATAAAGTCAGACCTCAGCATACTCCGCACATATGCACCTACACATACTGCTATGCACACATGCACAAACATACAGAAACTCCATCACACATTTGTATGAGCCCACATAAATTTTCACACTATACTCCCCTGTGCACACACAAACATTAGCACACAGTTACCTGTATTTTCCTTTGCTCATGTGTCTCCATACCCACATGTCCTTGCATGCACATATCTGCAAATACCCACTCACCTATAGCCCCATGCACATACCCTTCTACACATGAACCTGACCTACAATGCATACTAACAGCCCTCCAAAACACATGTGCACCCCATTATACATGGATGTGCATGTGCACACACAGAAACATCTACCAGCTCTGTGATTATGTTCCTGTAAAGCACAACCTCACACAGTGCCATACAGAAACACTTCAGGAAGCTGTGATTGCAGAATCCCAGAATGTTAGGGGTTGGAAGGGACCTTGAAAGACCATCTAGTCCAACTGTCCTGCCAGAGCAGGATCACCTATAGCAGATCACACAGGAATGCTGCCAGGTGGGTACTGAGTACCCTCAGTGAAGGAGACTCCATAACCCCCCTGGGCAGCCTGTTCCAGTATTCTGTCACCCTCACAGTGAGAAATTCCTCCTCATGCTTATATGAAAATTCCTATGCCTGAACTTCCACCCATTGCCCCTTGTCCTGTTACTGGCTATCACAAAGAAGAGATGGGTCCATCCTGCTGGCACTCACCCTTTACATACATTAATGAGGTCACACCTCAATTTCCTCTTCTCCAAATCAAACAGCCCCATCTCCCCCAGGCTCTGTCCCTTAATCGTCTATGTGGCTCTGCACAGGACTCTCTCAAGCAGTTCCCTGAGGTTCTTCTTGAACTGAGAGCCCCAGGACTGGATGTACTATTCCAGATGTGGCCTTACCAGAGCAGAGTAGAGCAGAAAGAGAACTTGTCTCAGCCTTCTAATCACAGCCCTTCTAATACATGTCAGAATGGCACTGGCCTTCTTGGCCACAAGAGCACATTGCTGGCTCGTGGTCAACCTTCTATTCACTAGGACTCGCAGGGCCTTTTTCTCTTCACTGCTCTCTAACAGGTCAGTTCCCAACCTATACTGATAGATACCTGAGGTTGTTCTTTCCCAGGTACAAGACTCTACACTTGCCCTTGTTGAATTTCATTCAATTTCTCCCTGCCCAACCCTCCAGCCCATCCAAGTCTGGCTGAATGACAGCACAGCCTTCTGGAGTGTCAGCCACTCCACCCAGTTTGGTGTCACCAGCAAACTTGCTGACAGTGCACCCTGTGCCCTCATCCGGGTCATTGATTAATATGTTGAACAGAACTGGTCCTAGTACTGACCTCTGAGGGACTCCACTAGCCTCCACTACAAGCCTCCAACTAGACTTCATCCACACTCTGACTTTTCTCCTTCAACCAGTTCCCAATCCACCTCACTATCTGATCATTTAGACCACGTTTCCTTGGATTAGCTGCATGGATGCTATGGGAGAGTGTCAGATGCCATGGCCATGGGCAGGACTCTTCCAGCTGCTTTTTCCTCACCACTAGTGTGTGTGATGCCACACACTCTAGTGACTCTGATGTCTTGTTTCATAGGCACATCTTTGATCATACTGAGAAGTATACCTTTGCATTAAAATGTCCCCTGAGCTGTGAAGAAGATGACAAGTGCTTTTAAGGTTTAGAATAGAGCCATACATAAATAATTCCTGATGACAGACAGTAATCAAGGGTGCTTAACAATATATAGAAAGATTCAGACAATAGGTTTACAATTTACAGTAAGAAAAAGAAAAGAATGGAATACAGTGGAATTAGCTAAGGGATTGTGTAAAATATTAGGAGGTACAATTAAATAGATTTTTTTTTCTTGTACTACTGAAAAACATATTTAAACTTTCTAGAGGACTTTGTAGTTTAAAAGTTGAGTATTTGTACTTTGACTGAGAGTCCAAAAATGTTTTCTGCTCCTGCACAGGTGCAAATGAAAAGTGGAGAGCAGTGCCCCTTACATGCTGTTGTGAAGGCAGGGGAATGATTGTGGCCAAGTAAGGAATTATAAAAATAGAAATATTTTATTTCCCTGAAATCTCCACCCCTAACTATTTACAGAATGAGTTTTGGATTTATTTACAGGCTCAGTTTGATTGGGAAAATCTTTACAAGGATGCTGCAGACAAATTTAGGATGTAGGAAGTCAGAAAATGGAAAAGGCTAAGCTATAAACACAGCTTTACCCTATTATCAATTGGCTGAGCAGAGAATTAAGGTAAACAGCAGCCTTTACTCATGACGAGGAAATAGGTAATTGTCAACGATTCCTTGCTGGATTCTCTGCAGCTCGATTGATTCTGGCTGCAAGTAATATCCAATTGCAGATTGAAAATGGCAAGGTCCAAGGCGGGTGGCAAAGACCACCACACTTAGTAATATCCCAAAAATAAGGTTTCCACGAGATAGAGGGTTTCCACAGTGACAGGAGAGAGCCAAGCTGCTGAGATCTCCCCAGCCAGAATTACAGCCAGGAAGTCAGCTGCAGCAAGGTCCCAGCGCAGCCGGGTCTGGGTGCTGCTGGCAGCTCTCTCAAGTGGATTCAGGACTTGCTAAGCTTGCAAGACTGCACAGGATGGTGCAGGAGTGGGGGTCTGTCCAAAGGCACGGAGAGTGCGGAACTGAGAGACATGCAAAAAGGTAGGAGCTGTCCTAACGCTGTGACAGTCCGAAATGGGAACTTCAGGCAGGAACTTTTCAGGCGGGAAGCTCTGCGCCTTTTCTCTTCCTCTGTTTACGCTCTTTTGGAGGAAGTGTCCATTTGCCTATTTGTACTGGGTGTGAGAATCCCAGCCAGCCGCCATCCACCAGCCCCGTTCCCTCTACAGGCTACCACATGTGGAAAGGTGCCTTTTGCTGCCCCTTTTAGGCCAGCGGGACGGGGCAGAGAAAGCAGGTTTTATGCCTTCTTCTCCTCCCCACTTGAACCTGTGGGTGGGGAGAGAAGGAAGGGATTTGGTATGCTCCAGGACACCTGCTCATATAATGAGCATCCATGGAAAAAGGATGAAGGGGATTTCTGTTAAGAATTCCATGTTTTTCTTCAAGCAAAACACTGGTTTTGGAAAAAAAAACCCACATATTTAATTCAGAAAGGAACCTATCTTGAGTATTTTCCACTCTGGTATGAGTGGCTTGAACACTTTTACAAGAGAAAAAATGACCTTGTTCTGCATTGTTTGGCTTTTTAAATTTTAGCAGATACACATAGAACTTATCAATATGCAGTTAAATTCAGCAACTGCTGTTGCAGTATGTGTAAATGACTGCTTTGTATATGTTCTTTGTCTTTTACTCTTGGTTTTCTTCTTACTGCTAGGTTCTTGATACCTTTATGATATAAGGATATATACATGAATGTAACAGTATATATATATCCAAAAAATCATTGTAAGTATTTAGATACTGATCGTAAAAACAATTACTTTTATTTGATTTTAATTTTGAACAGGAACTACAGTAGAAAGACTTCATTGTGGAGGATACACTGGAAGTTGCAATAAGCTATTTAAAGTCAGATTTTTAAAATTAGAGTTACCTTCAGTTTCTTTCATATCATGTTAAAACAATTGAAAAAATGATCTTATAAATGTGACATTTTTTCTTTCTGAATCTATAATGTGTCTGCATTTTTTTCCTGAGTCACATGATTTTCTTTCAAAAAATAATTTTGTTTGCCCCAGATTGTGATGGTTTTGATGTTTTTTAGAAATAAGTACTTTTTTAAAAAGTGACAAATTAAGAAAGAGATATATCGTTTTCCACTTTAGTTTGTTTGAAACTAAGAATATAGGTTTTCTGAGACTTGTTTGTAAATTTTTGGGGTTGTTTTTTCACACTTTGTATGAAATAACTGGGTCAAGGACCAGGAAATACCACAGAGTGGACATTGGGGAAAAGCGAAATAATTAAAATTAAAAAAAAAAGGAAATCATATTTCTGTCTTTCACTCTTCCTTGTGGGATCCTGTATCTTAAAATAGTTGAAATGCTGGTTAAAGACATAAAGTCAGTTTTGTTCAAATGATTTAACATTGTTATGAACTAGTCTTGCACTGGTTCTTATTCTAAACTAATGAAATGATATCTTATGAATACATGGGTCCCATGGAGTATTCTACATTTCTTCTTTGAGGTATTAGCATGCAGAGAGTTAGCATTACTGCAAAATCTTGCAGAAAGCATTCAGTTACTGTAGTACAAACAGTACTTGTTAGAAAGAAGGTTGCAGAAGGCTCGGTGGAATGGAACTCCTTGTTTGTTTTTGTCCTGTGCTCTTGAACATGAAGAAGTTCCTTATCTGTTACCCAGGATTGAAGAAATCTGGTTCTGTAAGAAAAGTGAAGGTCATCTTTTCTTTCAGCCCTGCGTTACAGTATGTGTTCAGAAGCTTCACTTGTCTCCTGCAGACTTGTCTTGAATTTATCCTATTGTCATGGCTTAACAGCAGTAGGCTGTGACTGGAGATACTATTGAGGATGCTCTGTATGTATCTTGAAGAAATGCTCAGGTTGTGTAAGTTTGGCATAACACCTTGCAGAATCAGTAGGTGTACATCATTGTATACTAACAGGAAAACGTGGACTGCACCACTGTATCTTTTGCTTCTCAAATAACTTCAGTGTTACAAATATAATGGACCCTTCCAAAAAAGCCAGCTGTTATATCCCTGAAAGGTGCCCAGCATCTTTGATTCTAACTGTAGTCCCACAGGAGAATTTACTATCAATCATATGAAGTGGTGTGTATGATCTTTCCTTCACATTTCTTTGCTATCTATCTCTTTCCCCCCATGCTTGTGGTACCATGGCTTTATGAGGGAAGGTGTGTGCACATGCAGCTCAGAAGACCAGTCACATTCTGCACTGCATCAAAAGATGTGTTGCCAGCAGATCCAGAGAGGTGATTCTTCCACTTTATGGTGCTCTGGTGAGACCTCACATGGAGTACTGCATTCAGGTCTGGAGCCCTCTGTATAGGAAGGACATGGACCTGATGGAGTGGGTCCAGAGGAGGGCCACAAAAATGATCAGGGGATTGGAGCACCTCTGCTACAAAAACAGGCTGAGGGAGCTGGGGTTGTTCACCTTGGAGAAAAGGAGGCCCTAGGGAGACCTAACAGTGACTTCCCTGTGCCTAAAAGGGGTCTACAAGAAGGATGGAGAGGGGCTGTTTACAAAGGCCTGCAGTGACAGAATGAGAGGCGATGGCTTCAAACTAGAGAAGAGCAGATTTAGATTGGATGTTAGGAACAAGTTCTTTACTATGAGCGTGGTGGAACAGGTTGCCCAAGGAGATGGTTGGGGCCCCATCCCTGGAGATAATCAGGGTGAGGCTGGAAAGGGCTCTGGGCAACCTAATCTAGTTAAGGATGCCCTTCATGACTGTGGGGAGAAGCTGGGCTAGGTAACCTTTGGAGTTCCCTTCCAGGGAACCCAGACCATTCTATGAATCTATGATTCTTTGTTTTATCAAACAGGTGGCCCTTATATTTAAGTTTGAATTGCAAGACTTGTGATGTGAAGTTTTAGAAGTAGTATTTATTATTTGCTAAGTGAACTTATGTTTTGTAGGGCTTTTTCTGTTTGTTTGTTTGTTTTTTAAACTCTCAGTCAACTATTGAGAGTAGCATAACTTTAATTCTGAAATAAGTAGTTCTCTTATCTGTTCCTCATAAGGCTTGTTCTCTAGACCCTTCACCAGCTTCATTGCTTTGCTTTGTACGTGTTCCAGCATCTCTCAAACACAAAACTGGTACCTTAGGAAAGTTTTTGGGTCATTTCTTCTTCCAAGCAGGTTTTTTTTTTCAGCTTTCCACTCTACTCTTTGAGTAGCTGCTCCTAGGCTAATGTTTATGGCCTCTGTGACACAGAGTGTTTTTAGCAAATATTGTGCTGGCTGAAATACGGACATGAGCATTATCAAGATATTTCTCATACCAAGCAATAATTCTTACTTTGGGAGTATTTCTATACCTGTTAATCAGAGAAATAATAGACTGATCTAAAACTACGATATACTTGATGAAGCTGAGCGTCCTTCAGCTGTGAAGAGTATGTGAACATAGTGAATCTTCTGTGTTAAATATGTAGTGTAAATGTAATCAAATCACTTGGCCTTGTTGAATTTCATGACGTTGGCCTGGGCCCACTTCTCCTGCCTGTCCAGGTCCCTCTGGATGCCATCCCTGCCCTCTAGCAAGTCGACTGTGCCACACAGCTTGGTGTCATTTGCAAACTTGCTGAGGGTGCACTTGATTCCTCTGTCTATAAGGAGCTCCATCTTGGAGTTCTGTTTTGTGTGGTACTTTCCCTTCTGTGTCAGAGGGAAACAGGCAGGTTAACCCTTTAGGCATGCATTAACCTGTTACACATCCATCACTTTTCTTCAAAGGGTCTTTAAAGAAAATATGTTCAGACTGTAATGATGTTAACTCCTGAAACCCAGGTTTAAAGGAGTGCTTTGCAGGGTCAGGGGGAGTAGATTGGACACATGTTACAGGCTGTAAATAGAAGTGGGCAGCAGTGGTGCAGAACCACTCCTGCTATCCCCATTGGTAGACCACACTGAAGAGGAACACCTCCATGAGAGCACAATCCATAGGTGACCCAAATGATGCTAGGAACACCCTGGAAGAACTGGGGCCCCACAGTTGGCTCATACTGAGGCAGGGATACCAGATAACAGAAGGGTGGAAACCATCAAATGAAGCTGCAAGAAACTATTATGAATGTGGCCACAGAACTCCTAAGCACAGAGTAGCAAACAACAATCTCCTGTGTGCACCCTTCTGACCTTATAACCTTCTATACTGCTTGCTGCCTTACCGGAGCCATGTGAGCAGACTGAGTTTAATCTGTGCTGAAAGTGAGGTATATTGAGACTGCAGAAGGGGTTATTTCTTTATGTAAGTGTTCACATAATTATTTACGTCCTTCTTCTCAGTGCCTAAATAAGTGATCAGGAGTTTGTGTTGCACAGCAATAACTTATATGGCAACTGAAGCAAGATTCTGCAACTCCAGATTGTATTGCCTACAACAGGGTTCTATTATGGAGAAAATAAAAATACTCAAGAAGGCAATATATGGGTAGAAAAATTATGCCATGTGACTGTGTAGCACAATTCAGTTTATATTCTAGGCCGTTTGATAATTACGGAAAGCTTCAGGTGATGAAGTGTAACTGTGGCTTGAATGCTGTGACCTATAATAGGTTTTCTTCATAATTCTTCAAGCTTGGGAAATTCCCATGAATGCATTTAAAGTATATAGTTAATGTTCAGGCACTTTGCCTTTGGGTGCAAGATAAGGGAATAGCTTAATTTTAGTTTTCACTCTGTGTGTTAGAGGTACAGAGAATACTGGCAGCATGTTCCATTGCAAGTCTCCCTGGTGGGAGCACTTCAGGGTGTCCTGCAGCAGTACTTCTTAAGCTTGCATGTTATTTTGTTTTGGGAGGAATCATTTTCCTTCTCTGCATTAAAGGCTAGTGCTGTGGTTCTTTGTGAAACACCATTTACAACACTGTTTTTGGCATTGCATTGATCAGGAAGGATCAAGGCACAAGGAATCTTCTTACAAGAAATCTATGCGAATACGGTGTCTTTGATAGGAAAGTATGTGGGATTGTTAATAAGAAGCTAAAACAATCATCTGCTTGTGGTTTTATTATTGTAGACCTAATTTTGATTTAATGTAATGACTCAGTATAAGGAGAATAAAAATAGAAGCTTAGAAAAACTATTTAATATGCAGTAATACCTTCTGTGTTTGTCTGTTCATCTTCACAAGCCAGTATGAGAGATAAGGTAAAATCTAGGAACAAGTATTAATCCCAGCACCACTGAGGACTAAACTTAGCCTTTGAGCCCTCCTATTTTAGCCCACCCATAAACAGAAAAGTTGTTGCCAGCAGACATAAGACAGAGCAACATTCTTGTGTTGAACTGGAAAAGCAATCATTTCTGGCAGAGAACACACTTGGTCAAGTTATAAAGTGGTTTCACTTGAACAGAGCCCATGCTATCAACTTTTATTAGGGTACTGTTTATCTTGGGCCTTGTGGGAGTAAAGAGAAATGGAAATGTTAGGTAAACCCTTGTGCTGCATCAAAAGGTTAGTGCTTTTATGAAATATAGGACTGGGGAGAAATGTTTAATTTTGAAATCACTTTCTTTTCAATTCAGAAATTGCCTCATGTTGAAACAGTGTTCAAAAAATAAGGCGGGGGAGGGGGAGAAGAAAAAAGAAGAGAGAAGAGTAGTTCCATTCCAGAAGACCACTCCTGCAATGGTAGATGGGCTTAAGAATTATGTGATGTATATTTCTGAAAGGTAAACTGAATGCTTTTATAAAGAAAGAGGGGCTGTAAACAGCTTTTATTGGAACACTAAAATCTATGGTCAGTGTGCTCTAGAGGAATGATTTTTTTGTTGCTGTGGCCTAGCTGAAAGTAAAAGTGGTCTTTAAGGTTCGCAGGGTCTAGCTCTTCTTCCTTAGCCGCTTCATTCCTGTGCCCAAATGCTGTCATCTTCAGCCAAGAATTTTCATCTTCAGGTGTTTCTTCACTGCAACTAGAGTTGCAGCAAGAGTGCTGGAATCAGCTAATAAACTCAGCTGATATTCAGAGAAGTGTTTGTATGTCACTGAATAACACTCCCCAGCACTCCAGTGCTGTGAGCACTAAGCAGAGCCACCCGAGCTGGTCTTGCAGTGGGTCAGTCCACACTGAGCACATGTTCAGATTTGGTTTTGCAGTTAGGCTGATGTAATGCTACTGCGAAAAGGGGCAATCACATTTCCTTCTGTCCCCATCTGTTTGGTGCTGGTTTTTGGACGAGTATTTTTCCCAGTCTCATATAAAATTTAGTTAAACCAGGTCCCTATGGCTGGGGTGTCATGACTGTTACCTTCTTGGTGAGGCAAGATCCATCTGGGATATGTCCTGCTTAGATGAGTCTACATCTGCAAGATAAAGTGCGAAACACACTGCTGTCTTCTTATTTCCTCCTCATTCTGGTGTTAATCACCGTGGCTCTTGGTGGTCACATTCTGTACTGTCTCAGGAACTCCTTTTTCACAGCCAATAAGTTGTAACAGAGATCAGCTGGAAGGGAAGAGTCTAAATTCTTTATGAGCTGTTGAATCAAAGGGGGGAAAAGCAGGTTTCCTAGGACTATAAGGAGTCTCCTGCATCACTGAGCAGTTTTCTGCTGTTGAAGAGACTATGCCATATCAGCCTCTTTCTTAAACTTATCAAAGTCTGCATGGAAAACAGCTAATGTTTTCTTGCCTTGGCTACTTCTCTTGGAAAGACTGTTCCAAGACTTGATTGATTTAACAGGTAGGAATCTTTAGTTCTGAGTGTAAGTTTATCTACTGCTCATTGATATCTGTTTATTTTCGTGCAAGCAGCTATTTCTCATTCTGGGCTCACCTTCCTTGAACTTTACACAATGGACAGACATTAATTCTCTTTAATTTAATTTTGTTATGGAAAACAAGCAACTGTTTCCATGTGTTCTGTAAGCACTGTCTCTCAGTTCCTTTTTCGGCATCTATTTTCTGTTTCATTCTTTAATGTATGTGACATGTAAGATATACAGCAGTGCTAGCTGTTCTTTAGCGTTGCAATATCTCACATGATATGATAAGGATTTTATTTCCCTGTTTCACATTTGTGTTTTACTGGCATTCAGATCTGTCTTCACCTCGACTAAACTATGAGCTCTTGGTGTATTACAGAATTTTGACTTAGTCCCTAACTCTGTGATCTAATGATTTTGATAGTGATTCATTCCATTATGCCATCACTCTGCATCATGATTTAGTGATTTCAGGATCAAACTTGTAATATTTTTTCTAGCACTATCAGTGAAAGTGTTAAGAAAGACTAGAACAAGCACCAGCCCGTGTGGGACCTCCCTAATGATCTCCATGCAGTACAATAATACTGTAATTTCTTTTTTGACTTGCTCTTGTATTACTTGATCATTCATCCTGAACTGTCTATAGCTTTCCATATATCAAATGCTTTACTGAAACTAGCAGACATTGTCTACAAAGTGAGAAGAATTATTAGAGAAGGATACTGGGTAAAAATGACAGAACTGTTACAGATCCTATGTTATAATTAGTTTTGTTTGTAATGTATCTGCATACTAATTATTCTTTCCTTAAACATCTGTTCAGAAGTCTTGTCCATAAATAAAACATTATCCTGGAAGTGCCTGGATTTCATTTTGGTTGCTTTTGATTTTTTTTATACTTAAAGTTCTACCTGTGAAAGGCGAAGTCCTATCAATTACTTCTTTTGCGTACATAACTTTTTTTTCATTCACTTTAGCACTTTGTTCTTGCTTTCAGTCCTTTGAATGCTGATTATTTTTTAACCTGTTGCTGTAATCTTATCTGTCTGATTTACCTGCTCTTTTGTACTAGCTACAGAAATTGCGGATGTATCTCAGCCTTTCCCTCACTCCTCAGTGTAAAACTCTTCCTGTTAGTCCCACCAGCCTTACGCCTTACTTGGAGAACACTGTTTCCCCAGATTTTCACCTGGAGCTGAGCCTCTTGTTCTGTTTATTTTGCAGTGCCCATAGCTTTTCATGGCTGGCTTCCTGTAAAGACAAAGATAAATCTAAATCTCAGAAGAAATGCAGTTTTCCTTCCTATGCTATCCAAGCCTGTATAGCAAGGTGGATTGCAAGGCTTCTCTGTCATTCCTATATCTTGCAAAAGGAAGGAGAGTAGTAATGACTGCCAAAAGAAATTTGATTATAGTAAAGATTTTGTTGCATGCTGGCACTGCATTTGTTTTATCATTTGAGACAGTGCTTTGATGGCTCAGCCTGCTATTTCTTGAATTCCTGTTTTCCTTTCCCCCTGTCCTTTAGAGAAGAATGAAAGTGTCTGGAGTGTAAGTAGCATTGCCAAAATTGCAAAATTAACTTACACTGACTGAATTAAAGCAAATACTGCCCTAGAGGAGACAGAATTGTAAAGCATAGATGAAGAACCACATACAAAGAAATCTTAAAGGTTTTCTTAAGAAATTTTCAAAACATGGAACACAAAGCACAAAAAATGGAAGTGAAGATGTTTCTGCAGGACCAGCACCACAGTCTTTTTTATCCAAAAATTGTCAGCAGTTTGCTATGCTGGATTGTGACTGGATGATTCATCTGCACAACATTAGGTTCATAGTGTTTGCCTTCCATGTAATACAGAAAGATTTTGCAATGAGCACAGGTATGTCTTTATTACATAGTTTGTGTTAAATAATCACAAAGCTCTTTCTGTAACATTCTTTCATCTTTGGAAGAGTAAGAATATATTTCATGCCTTTATTACCAGAAGGTGAAGCTATTACTATGTGCTGTGCTTGGATCAAAACTGAATATTGTTTCAATTGATGCAAAGTGCAGTTATTTAGTTTGTGGACTTTTCAACAATCTTTTGTATGTATTTCATCATGTTTATCAATTACGTTTTTAACAAACTGTTAGTTCATGTCATATTATTATTTATCTTTGAACGTATATTTTGTCTCTACTTTGAATATCACGGAATTGGATGTCTGACTAAAGCAGGGCTTTTGATCCCACTGGAACGTTTAAAGTCAATGTTTATTAAAATTTCCTTTTAATTTGCTCCTTTGGAACAGCTTGAAATTCTCTTTGTTAATAGTATGCATTTTGAAGCTTCCTGTTAAGGAGGTGTAGTGGGTTTGCAGTGGCCTGCCCCCCCACCTTTTGAAACCCCGGCTAAAACTCAGAAAAACACACTGGAAGTTAATAAATGAAGCTTTATATTTACAGCAATGCAAATGTACAAGCAAATATTTACAAGATATAAGAGATATTTACAGAAATATACAGTAAAAAGGGTAATACACATCACACCCCTCCTGGAGACCAAAATCCCCAAGAGAGGATAATGAAACCCCCCTACCACATTTCCCCTCTTCCCCCAGATTTATCTCACCACTTGATGCTGCAAATAAGCTGAAGATCGGTCAGAAAGATTAATGGCAGGAAGGAATTAATGGTTTTAGTGATTTTACTCTGAATTAGTTCAAAGGCAGAGAGACAAAGGAAAAAGCTGCTGGAGCCAGCAAGGACCCAAGCCAGACTGGCCCTCTGCAAGCACACTGGCTATCTCATGTTTTGAGAACGTTTCTCAAAACAATTTTTTTTCCTCTGTCTCAGTGAAACTCAGTGAAGTGACACTGTATGTTTAACTCTCTCTCAGCCAATAGTCTAATTTCTCACTCAAATTCTCCAATTAGGTCAAACCAACAAAGGAAGTTAACTCTTTTTGTCTGAGTATGCAGTATAGTTCCATGAATCACAGTGGAAATTTGGTACTATTCTCACCTGTAGAAATTGAAGTGAGACTTCACAGCAGTGGAATCAGTATAAATGCTTAAAGTAGTAAAAGTGAAAGGAAATTGTCACTAAGTAGAAGAAGGCTCACCAGTAACATTATCTTACGAAACAAAATTGCCAGCTTGCATAATAATGGGATTAAAAATACTCAACTTTCCCTTGAGCACTGGCCTTTGTTTGGAAGGCTGTGGAGAAAGGGCCACTGTAGCCAAGAGTCTGATAGAATCCAGAACAATGTATTGCAAAGATACTACCAAAGCTGAAAGAGACAAAAGAATAAAAGAAACAGAGGGAGGATATAGCAACTTGAGAGTTATGGAAGGGGAGAGAGAAGTTCAGCATAAGCAAAAAGGGGCTGAGGTGGACAGTGTGAATGGGTTAGGTGCCTTTCCAGAAGAGGAGGGCATGAGTTACAGAGAAAAATGGCAACTGACCATGCCCCAAATGAGAACATATGTAAGTGACATTTCGTTCTGACAATAAATTTGCACTTTTTTGCCTTCAGGCTACATTTTTAACCTTTTTAACCTTATGGTGATGAGAAATAAAGGAGGTTCTTAGGCCTTTCTCAGGTTCTGTTCTGTTTTCCAAGTTGTGTTTTATTAACAAAAATATATTAAACCCAGTGTAACTGATTTTAATTTTGATGTCTCATCACTGGAAAATATTGTCTCTGTCAGATGTTTGCTGTAGCCAACACAATTCACAGGCACCTGGATCACTGTTAACAAATACATGCCCATTTTTATGAATCGGTGTGTCCCGGTATGGGGTGACAAACACCCTAGAATTGGTCCAATCCCTGGGCTCTCTCCTCCCTCTACCATCCAAGGTCCAGTAGGGGTTGAGGGGCGGGGGCACCCCACGTAGCCCCAGGAGTCAGGGGTACCTCAGGCAGCACGCAGGCATGGAGCTTTTTGAATCAATTGGCCAGCTGAAGAATGCTGAGTGCCTGTTGGTCAGTCTCACACGCCCCCCAGGGTATTTAAGAGGGGGCACAGCGACCGTTAGCGCTCTTCTTCCGCTCTTCCTCACTCTCCTCGCTCACTGTCGTCTCCCGCCGTGGCTGCTGAGGAGCCCAGCCACGTGCACAGCAGCAGGCAACAGGCAGCGAAGCATGGCAACGGACACAGAGAAGCGGCAAGGCTGATCCTCTTCTCTCTCTCTCTATTTCCCTATTTCGGGCTAAGTCGGTTTTCCCTTCTTCCCCCCTCCTTGGGCTGGGAAGGAGCATGTTTTCCCGCCTCGCGTCCCGCGGTATNTCGTCTCCCGCCGTGGCTGCTGAGGAGCCCAGCCACGTGCACAGCAGCAGGCAACAGGCAGCGAAGCATGGCAACGGACACAGAGAAGCGGCAAGGCTGATCCTCTTCTCTCTCTCTCTATTTCCCTATTTCGGGCTAAGTCGGTTTTCCCTTCTTCCCCCCTCCTTGGGCTGGGAAGGAGCATGTTTTCCCGCCTCGCGTCCCGCGGTATTTTTTGTAGGCATGGTCGGGATATATTTGTATGTAACCTCTCTGTTTCCTGAGTTCTGATTGTTAAAGTGTTGCACCTGGCATTTGAGCAACACATGCATTTATTTCTGCCGACCAGAACCAAAAGAACCTCAAGGGGGACACTAGGACCCCCTTGTTCCATGGGATATCGAGCCTAATTAAGCTTATCCCGTTACATGGTGGAGCATATTTTCTTCTTTTTCTCAAGGTTTTTGTTTTATTTTTGGATCATAGTTATTAAAAGATGAGTTTTAAATTAAGAACCTCTTTTCTAAAGGCTGGGACATTTCTAAGTCATTGGATCCTGTATGCATAACTGTAGCTGATGTGATAGAAAGATGCTATGGAGAGGAAGGGTGGAAATCCTTATAGTGACTCCACTGGTTATGAAAACATATTGCTTTCTTATACTTCTAAAGATAAACAGCTTTATTTGGAATACAGAATAAAAACAGACCCTCTTAACTGATTTCACCTGTGTCTTGTTTACACCAATGCCCCATCACAGTACAGGGCTCTCTGGGCAGGTGATGAAGTGCAGTTCTAAACAGTCTGGCAAGATTTTCCTTCTGGGAAGTCCATGTAATTTCATGGTCATAACCTTGTCCAGCAGTACTATTCTGCACTGCTGCCATTGCTTTCCGCTGCTTATTCTAACCTCCAGAGATTACATTAATCAACTAGTAGGTGTGTGTCCATGTGTTGAAGTTGATTGGAAGACATCTTCTTTTTCTCTTTTACTGAATTGTTTCTAGCCTCATGTGTTCCTTAATTGAAATCACAGCATGGACATATATACAGATACACTGCTACCATAGATAGACAGAGAAAAAGAGGTCAGACAAGGTTAAGACTGCCTGGCTTCCTAAGAAAGGGTTTCTGAACACTGTCGGTTTGTTCCATGACGTTCCCTGGCACCTAGGTCAGACTTGATTAAGTCTGACCCATCTTTTGGCAAACCGGGATAGCGTGGTCTGCACTTTTGGACGTCCTTCTTGAAGAGTGCCCAATCTTCCTTCACACCTTTGTCCTTCAGGACAATGTCCAAATGGACACTGCCAGTCAGTCTCCTGAGCAGCCCGAAGTCTGCACTATGGAAGTCTGCACTATTGAAGTCCAAGCTCTGCTGACCCCACCTCCTCACTTCTCCTTGTTTCGTGATCACCCAGCCCAAGATGGCCTCTAACTACTGTATCACCCACAAGTCGTTCTCATTAATAAGCAGCAGCTCTAGGAGGACAGCTTCTCTAGTTGGCTCCTTTGCCAGCTGTGCCAGGAAGTTATCTTCCACAGGCTCCAAGAATCTCTGGGACTGTTCTCTCTCTGCTGCATTATATTCCCAGCACACATCTGGGGAGCTGCAGTAAAGGGCTGGGCTGGTAAGCTGACTGCACAGAAACAGTTTTGTGTAAGCAATCTTTTTGTTAAGGTGGAAAATATTTTGCTAACCTGTCGAGGATGTGAATTTGTCATTGACAGGTATTAATGTATTGATCTCAGAGGAAAACATTAAAAATATCAGGACTTCTGTAAATGTGCAGAAGTGCATGAAGAGGATTGGCTAAATATAAGCATTTTAGGTAAGTGATGATGACACAAGAACATGCTAGCACAGAAATTCATAGTGTAAGCATCACTGATAGTGACGTGGGTGTGGTAAAATAATGAAGAACAACAGGAAACTTCAGCAAGTTTGTTTTGGGTTTTTGGTGGTGGTTTTGGATTTGTTTTTTGTTTGTTTAACTGTCAATGCAATATACTGTAGTAGCAGACTGCTTCTGTCACTATCAGAAATAGTTTCCCAAGGGAGTTCTGTTACTGGGAGTTCATAAAGCTGGGCTGTACAAATACTAAAATGCCTACTCTATGCAGTAGTTATCCATTGGCAGAGGTATGAATGGCTGATCTGTTACATATTTACATCTCTTAGTAACTGTGAATCATAGGTGGCAAATGCTGTTGAAGACCACAGCTGAATTTTGGATGGGAAATTCAACATAAAAGCAGAGTGTGCAGTGCAATCATATTATTTTCCATGCCTACTACTTTTTCCCTGCTTGTCTGTTCTTTCATGCTGCAAGCATTCCTTCACTACAGTAAACTGTGAATGAGATACTGTGCTGGATTCTAGTGAGGCTTAAAGCTTGTAAACTGTTGAAAGTGGCTGACGTCAAAGGTCAGTGTGTTGTAACTATATTAACCTGTATACCTGCTTATAAAGGGAACCTCCTTGAGTAGAAAGACGCTGGTAATTGGAAAAATATGAGACAGGAACTTTCAACTGGTTTCCTGGACAATGGTGAAACAATTTTTAGCCTTTCCGCTGTTCATAGCAGAGTGGACACAAGAAAGTGTAATCCTGTACTGACCCAGGAATGCAGGTTTTCTCCTGTTGTTCATAAAAGGAGCTACTTGTAACTATGAGACACAGGCAGTTAGCCTGACACCTAGGTACTGTGTGATGTGAAAGAATAAACAGAAATGCATTGTTTTCTGTATGTGTGTTTCTCGAGATGTAACTGGTAGTGCTCTGGTAATTTGGCAGATATTTACAGATCTTGGAGGGGAATACTTAACTACCTTAATTTCTTGATTAAACAAATAGCACAATGAAATTTAAGCTGAGCAGATGTTGAAACCTGAGTGCACTCTAAACGACATCAGCTAAAACCAGCTTGTCATAGTTTTTAATTGTACTCCACAATTAAATTCTGTGGCCTTGCATATCTGAAACACATCCAGTTTTTGCAAGAGAAGGCAGGTAAACTCCTCCATTTAAGGTGGTTTTGATACACATATACAGGCCCCTGCTGGTTGGCTGTGTTCTTATTAAACATGCTAAGACCAAGTCTTGGTTTTGCAAAGGAGGAAGAAAAAAAAAAGAGAGAGAAACACGTCTGGAAAACAGCCTTCAATAACCTTTACTGCCAGAATAGCTCACTAACTTATTGCAAACACATGGGAATATTTATGAAGAGCAGGGCATGGGCGCAGAAAGTGACTGATCTCCTGCTTGGGTTCAGCATGTATGAATGACAGCCCTTAGTAACTCTGTTCCCTGTCAAAGCAGGTCTGCTTCATGAAACTGTGACAAAGTACAGCTGCTCTGCAGGCACTGAACACCCCAAAATATTGAAATGAAAATAGCTTCTGCTGAGGAGAACGGATTTTGAAAAAAAAATGTTACCTTGCTAAGAATTTCAATGGACAGTTTTACTTCGTGTTTCTGTCATCTACTGGAGCATTGCCTGCATTTGGAAACATGAGAAGAATTTGAAAAACTTATGTATTTCTGTTATCTTTCCAGTGTTAGTTGATGCATAGCAAGAGTAGTCAATGACTGTATTACAAATGTTAATTTCTGCACAGCAGGCCGCTGACATCATGGCCTTAAAACATAGGACATTTTCTCTTCCCTGGCAGCCATGCTCATCCGGAAGGGTCACGTTTAGTATAAACAGTACATAGAAAGAAGAAGAGAGAGACTGTCAGACTTCTAGTTGTTTTCATGCAAATAATATTTTATTCCTTATACAAGGGCTGTCTGTTTGTGGTTTCATTTTGTTTTTTTGATGAAAAGGTGGTGAGTGCAATACAGATCTATAATTAAAGTTAATTTGCAGCATCACTGTTGAAATGTGAACATTACATCCATTTTCAGAGATATTCATATCTTCCAAGGAATGTTTTCATTTGGTTTGGGGGGAAAAAAACGCAGATTATTAGCAATTTGTTTGTTTGTCTGTTTGGGGCTTGGGGATTTTTTTTTTTTTTTTTTTT
>VWZI01018410.1:8470-29645 GCA_013396835.1 Psilopogon haemacephalus | reverse complement strand
TTTTTGGTAAAGTTCAGATAAGTGGATGATAAGACTGTGGGAGGGTAATACCAACCAGCAAACTGCACTATAGTTTAATATATATTATTCTTATTTTCTAAAAATTTTAACGGTACTAATGTAAGCATTTATTACCCATAGTTGTGCTGCTTCTGCAGAAAGCAACTTTGAAAAAGAAATCATTAGAAAAGTTTTCTTCAATGTATAGAAAAGATTTTTTTTTTTAAATATGGTTTTAATTTGAAACATATTGACTTAGTACATACAATTTTATCTATAGTAGTGAATTGAACTGATTGTTTCTTGTTACCATGGGCTTCAAGATTTTAAAATTGGATCTCAACCTCTCACCTCATTTTTATTCATAGATTGTAAGAGGAAAATAGGGTTTTCTGGCTTTTAAAATCCCAGTTGGTTTTTCAGCTTTGAATGAAGTAGTTGAAATCTGGAATGAAGCAAATATTCACTATGCACCTGCAGAATAGTCAGTTTCTGTCAAAAGCTGGTTTAACATTTCGGCTTATTGTACCTCCAGTTTCTTTCTTTTTGTCTTCCATGTCTCCAGAGATTTCAGGGATTTTATTTTTCTTAAACACTTTAAATACTACTGATTATTTCTGTAGCTTAAATTAATTGTGTTTCCTAAATTACTACTTTGAACAAGATATAATAATTTCATGTTTAAATATAAACAGGGGATTTGAAAAGAGAAAAGTGTTTAAATAAGGCAAGATGAGAAAGCCAGCTACTTTTAAAATCCTTTCTTTTTCGTCCACCCTCCCTAGATCTCTATAGAATTCGGAGAAGCTGGCTCTCTGAAGAAAGGAAATGTGATAGAAAGGATTGATATGCTTTCCCCATTCACTAAACAGAGTTTTGCTCTTTGCTTCCAAAGCAGACATGGGTGTTATGTACATTCTTTCTGTTAATTTGACATTTATACAAACTAATTGTTTTATCCAAGAGTTATAATGGATGTTTTAGTTGAAATTATTCTGTGAATTATTTCTGCCATGACAAACTTTCATTTTAAAGAGCAGAGCAGTACATACATCTCCTTTTTTTCTCCACAGGCTTGTTTGATACAGACATACTTCATTAAGGAGTATTTGATTTCACCATGTATACAAATAGGGTTTGCCATATAGTCCAAGTGGTACTGTTTCCCTGCCAAACATATAGGCAGCTTGCCAATGCAAGGCAGGTTTTGTTCCAAATACCATACAGAAATCTACCTTTTACAGGTGACAAACCAATTCTGACATTAGGCATCTTTACAGCCTGTTGGAGAGGGATGACAGGCTTCATTTTCCTTTGCAATGTAATTCCAGCATCATGTAATCCTTCTTCCTTCCGTCACAGCATATTTTTGAAAGTATTTTTCTCCCTTGATCCAGAGCATAGAAAACTCTTTCAAGATCGACATTGCTAGACAGGGCCTTTGTATGTTTATGACTTCTATCACATAATTTTTCTTTTAAACTATGTGCTTACATAGGGGCAATCTGGAAAAACAAGTGTTTTTAAAAGGCTCTGTGACAATCAAGGTAATGTCATATTTTCCAGCAAGAATACCAAATCTATGTTGTGTGTGATTTAGCCAGAAGTTTCTGCATGAAGAACACTGTTTACTTTGTTCATTGGAAGATTACTGAAAATCCTGTAATTCATCACCAGTCTGTCAGAAAGCAAGTTTTGGCTGATTTAGTGTCTTATTTGGAATTGAAATGTACATATTTTATCTTGAATGTTGAGTGTTCTGTTTCAAGTCTCACATTTTAGCTTTGTGTAGAATACAAATAGCCCTAGTCTACATTTTTGTAAAATGACAACCCANATAATAATAATAGTAATAATACTTATTATTATGCTGGTTTTCAAATGAAAATAACTCTTTCAACACTAAGATTATTATAATGAATGATGAGAACCTGTAGTAATTTTTCACACATAAACTAGCACATATAGCATTAAAGACCTGGATTGGTTGGTTTAAGAAAAGCAAATGTCTGTGTTTAATATCCTGATTCTTACATCAGTCACAACTCTTGCATCTACTTGATAGCTCTGTATGTTAAGTGGTCAGTACAGGCTGCTAAGAATCAAAGACATTTAAAATTTCTGCTTCCTTAGAATCCTTTTGGTTCTCCATCTTCTCTGGCAGCACTTTGATTATGTGGCATAAACAAGATGATAAGCAGCTATGGCTACTTGTATGGCTGCTTTATCTGAAGTTAGGTTTTCAACTTCCATAATGGGTAGAAGCTGTATTATTCTGACTCTAGAACAACTAGATTGTGTAGGTCTTAGGAACGTGTCAATTACAGCTAAAACTACTCTTGAAGCTCAGGCCGATATTTACATAAGCATTTCCACTGGAGCATAGTTTGTTGTACATGCAGATTACATTTTCTCATGACAATGGCTAAGAGATCAGATACAAATCACGGGCATTTTCCCCCTTCCCTGATTTTGGTTCTGTTGCTGTCAGTGTGCTCTCTGAAACAGTGACTAGCAGGCTTTACAGAATTAGATAGCAAGTTGTTCTTTCAAAAACAGTAGTTAATGAAATGGCTCAGTCTGGCACCTCACAGCTACAACAAATGAGTTACATCTAATAACTTTTCCCAGACATTAAGTAAGAAACTGCAAAGCTTGGGAGGACTGGCCACCCAAGATTTAATTATTTTAGTTAAAAAGAATTTTACCAAAACATCTCATTCTTACCTGTAAATCAAGCTATTTATGTACTCTTCTAAAATTAAGCATAATAGTAGTGCTCATGCAGACTCAAACTTTTCAGCCTGAGATTAAAAATAAACAATGTACCACTTCAAATTATACTTGAGAAAAGCAGTTGTGCGCTCAGCCTCATATATCTTACTAATCAATAGCTTTCAAATTGGAACCACCAAATTATATTTCAAATACTATTCATTATTTTCCTCTTCATCTCTTTTTTTCAGAAGACCTTTACAAAACTCAGGTTACTTTTAACCTTTACTTCTCTGATCTGTGAGATTGAGGTTGAAGTACTTGAGGCTAAGCAGGCCAAAACTTAGGTGATTTGGTTGAACATTGTGGCTGTAGTGGACATGTGGGTAGGTATTCTGTTGAGAACTTAATTTATCAACAGGCTTCCTATTTTTCCCCACTGAAACCTCTTTTCTCTATATACACAGACCACTACATCTAAGCTTTTGTTCTGAAGTCCTATAGTTGCTCCATATTCAAGGGCACTATTCCCTTCTGAAGGTTTCTTCAGACTTTCCTAGGTTTCTTGTCTCTCCTTTGCCTTCCTGGCTTTCTTTTTATTCATCTCCATATGTAAATTTTTGTCTCTGTTGTTCAACTCCCAGGAGCAAAGTTGTAGTACATGTTGCTTGGCAAGAGGGATGGCTAATCTGCACTACATTAAACTTTGAGCTGACAAGTATGCATTTCCTCACTCAAAAGTGACTCTTCACTGTTGTGATGGGTTAAAACAACCTGCTCTCACAATATTGTGAAAGTGAGGGAAGTAATGCAAAAAAAAAAAAAAAAAAAAAAAAAAAAAAAAAAAAAAAAAAAAAAAAAGAGTTTAACTGGAAATGAGATAATGCAGTGCACAATTACCTTAGCTTATTTGAAGAGAAGTACAGCAAAATGCAGAAGCAGCAGCAGGAAGTCATCAAACCCCCCCATCTCAACACACATCCTGCCCAGCCAAAAAGACCAACACCCTAAACCCGGATACTGGAAGCAGGAACCAAGACAGGAAGCTTCCTATATTATGATCTGATCTTTGAGTCCTACAATTCTTTGCTCTGACCAGAACTTTCATTTTGAAGCTGGCATGACAATATCATGGTGTTGAATGTCAGCATTAGATTCAACTTAAACCATGACAACTATCCAGCCAGGACACGTCTGTGGTTGACAGTGTTAGGGTAGACACCATAGCCTCTCTGTGGTGGTAAGGCAGAACTTTGTGGCCCAGATGTCCTGTAAGTCTGAGATGTGTCTGTTTACTTAATGAAGAAATGGTGAATTATAGGAGGTGCTTTTAAACACTGCATAGAGTTTCTCATATGGTTGGCACCTTTGATTTCTGTCTTTACTGGTATTGTAGGTAATGACAGGGAAGGTGAAGTAACACATGTATTGTCCATCTCATCAAACTCAAAATTCATGTGATTCTGAAAAAAAACACTGTGTTTTGTGAACAGGAGCAATTTTCTGGAGAAAGCAAATGGGAAATTGTGTTTTGTGGTGACAGACTCAGTCTTTGAAGAAAAAAAACATGCAGTGTTAACAAGAGCTGGCAAATATGGGAGTCAACAGCAACTCCCAGTGCAAACCTGATGGTTGTGCTTTCTTTGTCCTTTTTCTTGCCCAAAGATCAATGTACTACAGATGTCATCATTGTTTAGTCTAGTTAAACAGGTCTTTCTCAAAGTCCTCATCCCCATCTTCACCCCACCTCTTCTTCACACTTACTTTCCTTTGCTTCAACAGAAACAGAATTATTGTCCCAGGAGTGGCTTCTGTGTAAGTGTGAGTGACGAGCGCAGGTCTGATGTCTTGGCTCATTAAAGAAATGGAAATCCCATCTCACCAAGGTGATAAAGACTCACCTTTGTGCTTGGCACATGGTCACTACCAGTGTTTTAGCATTAAACCCTTAACTTCTTGCTTAAGTGGCTCTTAAGATCTGAAATGTAGGATCCAGAATGCTGTTTCCAAACAATTACTTGAATTTTTCTGTTGTTGAATATCTCTTAATAGGTACATCCTTAAAAGTACTGAAAGAATGAGGCTGGACAGAAAACCCAAAGGAGTATGCATATGCACATACTCATGCTCCTATCTATGACTTCCTTTGCAGTATAACAGAGGCTACCCATCACTCATACACAGCCCAGGTTTCCAATTGCTGGAAATCTGTTGATGCAGCCAATGTTAAGAGTAAATTTTAAATGTAGGATGTAAGAGTTGCAGGAGTTCCTGCTACTTCTATGGGTGCTGTGACTGTCTAAGATCTAAAGGCTCACTGTCCGAGAAGGTTCACACATTTCTATTTTCAAAGGTCAGCAGAGTTCCAATCTCAGTTTTAAGTTCAGTTACAAGACTGTTCCTACACAAGTGTGTCTCTGGCGCTGTTCTTTAAACATCTTCTTTATGTCTTTAAAAGTGAAAGGAGACTTGAGAATGTAGCAATGTCTGTTTATAGATTTAACATGCTTAATCCTAAGAGTAAACCAATGTGTCTAGTAGATTCAAGAATTAGCTCAATTTATGTTGTTTTGCAACAATAGCTTTTGCAAAAAGCTACTGAAAAATATTTTAGGGAAAATATTTTGCTCCTATGATTGTACAGCTTTTAAGTCGGCATAGTTTTGTTGACGAATCTTGATTTTCTTCAGATACATAAAATACATAGCCCATATATGGACAAATGCACAATTCCTAAAACAACTCAGTTACTGTTTGAACAGCTAGTATAAATAATGAACCACTCCATTACCAAGAGTATAAATAAATGTAGACAAGTAAGGGTTCTCCAGGGCTGAAAGTTTAGGTTATGCAAAAACCTTTGACAGCTGTAATTTGTAGGTCCTTGTAGACAGAGGGGTGTGAGTGATGTAAACTCTAGAAACCTGACATTTAATATATGACTATTTTGTCATTTTGCCAAAAGGCAGGACTTCAGTGTTAGATTTCTTTTGCTGTGTACAAATTTTGAATAGGGCAACGTCTGGCAGAAAAAGTCCCCAGAACGCCTTAAAACTTTTCAGTGCTGTAAAGAGAACATAGTGCCTTACTTCATGCAGAGTTAACATTTTAGAGATGTCTGGTCATAAATATATTTTCCTTGGATAAAACTTAAGAAAGAAGAACAGGAGAGGAAAAAAATATTAGTTGATAATTATTTTTTAACTTACTAAGATTTAAAGTTTATTTAGTACTAAAAGGTAATTGAATCAAAAGCATGCTTGTAATTAGATGATAATCAGATTAAGTTTGTTCTGTCTTATGCATGGCTGGTTGAAGAGATGTAAGACCTTCATATCTGAGCCAGTAAGTCCCTATGTCTAAGGACATAAATGGAAGCAACTCAGTTCTTCCCTCTACTCTAGAGTAACCACACATTTGTAACTTCAGTGAACCACAGTGGAAAATAGCTTAACTGGCATTTCAGAAATTCAGTCAGTTTTGATGAGAACATGATTTTTTAAGACCTAGCTTTAAGCTAGATAACTTAAATATTTTCACTAGGGTTAGTGCAAGTCCCGTTGCTTAAGCTGGTAAGGTTAAAACATGAGGAAAGTTAAGAGCTTTCCTTGTGGTGGGGGAAAAGAGGACCGAGAGTGAGGGAGGGAACGAGAGAAAGATAGATGGGAAGAGGGGGCAGAGTGACTGTGAACACACCAACGTGAAATGTATCCTTGGTCCTGGGAATTTTTTAAATAAACAGAGTGGTTTGTATTTTGTAAGACTTGTCCAGAATATTTACAGAAACACTGTAGTCTATACTGTCAGTTAGTCAGAGAATCTGACTACACAAGCAGTCTTAAACTACCCAGGTGCTGTGCTATGTTACTCAGTGAAAGCACAGAATGAAAGTAGGGCACTCTTCTTAGCTGCCTGGTTTGAAATGCTCACAGTGAGAATCTCTGTTACTTCACAACGTGGTTCTTTTTCTCTGTAAATGTGCTGATTTTTCTCTTTTTTTAAACTGCCTTATTTGATTAGATAGCTGAACCTTTAATTTGTTTATAGCAATACAACAGTAACGTCTAACAGGAAGCAACTTTGTTGTTTCTGAATAGACTCTCCACCTTAAGGTAAGGTTTGGCACTCATGCTTTCACTCTTCTAGGAAAGTAACAGTGAAGCAGGGAGGAAAACAGTACTTTTATTAATGGCTCCATTAATCCTAGGGGAGTCAGACCTTTGAAGATACTTTTGACAATTTCACGGGTCCTTTGCATGGTCTCTGGTCAATGTGATAGTGATACTGTCTTTGATTCTTCATTTCCCACAGCAGCAAGTCTTATGATATACACACAGAAGTGACAAAGGTGGATTAATTTTTTTTCCCTTAGATGTGTAATTGGGAAGTTTTCTGCAGGCTGGGGGAATTGCAGCTGCAGGCAACAGGGATAGAATGTGTCAAGAGCTATGTCCTAAGTAATGCTGCCCTGCTGCAGTTCGTGCATGAAATGGCAGAGGCTTTCTTGCCGAAGTTCTCTCTGCTGCCCTTAGCATTCAGGCTGCACTTACAACTCACATTGCAACAGCTGCGATTTTTTGTGTTTTGGCTTATACTATCCTCCAGTTTACTAAAAAATGTCACTTTAAAAAGTTTCTCACCTTGCATGTTTGAATGATACCACCTAAGGAGCTGATCTGAAGTATTTTCACAATCACAATTTCTAAACTATTTTTATTCATAATAAACATAATGTCCAATGACCTTCACGTTAGCTAGGGGATCAGAGATGCAAACAGAAAGTGAAGCATTTTTGTGTCCATTTATCTGGATTGAAATCAAGACTTAAAGGTGAAAGAATGACAGAGACAAGAATTGCTACACCAGGCTTTCTGACAGGCTGCAATTTGAGGTGAATGAGTGGACTGATTAATGCCTTGATTCTCTCCATGAAGAAAAAAACCAAACCAAAACAAAACCCTGCTAATAACAGTATGAACCCTGTATTAGGTGTAGCAACCACTTTCTGCTAGTCTAATGAACCCCACATTTTCAAATGCTTAGTATTTGTAAACATTTACATCTTAATCACTTGTGGCCTACAGTATCTGGGAGACAATATAAATACAAGGGGATTTGTTAAATTTTCTTATTTTCAAAAAATGAGATCTGAAAGAAAATTTTTTCCTAATACATCTTCTACAAGGTGAAAGTTAAGTTTTAAAACTATATTGACTTACAAAGTGCTTCTTGTACAACTAACACAACACTAATCCTAAAGAATATTACACAGGGTACAACAACACATTAACAGGAATTTTTGACACAAGTCTATTTGCTTTTATACTTGCACCCTGTAATCATTTTCAAATTTAAATTATGCATACATTTCATTCTTGAAAAGATTTCCCGCAACTAAAATATCAGAAACTCACACTACAAAGAAGTCTAAGATAACATTAACTTGAATGATTTAATTCCTTTTGGTAGTGAATTGAATTGTAGTTTAGACTCCAGTCATCCTCCAAGAAAGTCTGAATTTTGGTGGCCCTTCTTTATATTCTAGTTTTATAAAATGGAGTCAGTAGCAATTACAGCCTTTATCCCCACTGGTGATTGCCAATCTGCATTCAGTCTCCCTGAGCTCTTTCACAGTCCTCAGCTTAGAAAGCCTATGAAGTAACATACCAGCTTAATATAGAGTTTTCACCTTGTGTTAAGTGTTATTGCACCCAAGCAGCTTCTTTTGAATGAGTAGTCAGTGAAATGTGGGACAGTCATAATTGAAACCAATAATAAAAGTTTTTTTACCAATCTACTTCATTAGTCACATTTCTGCAGTGAACTCGCATAATTGGATTGTATACTGATATTATAGTTGTACTTGGCATGCTGTAACTTTGAGATTAGTGTTGAGTGTTTGTTTTTCATTCAAGAAGCAAAATAAGTATGAAAGTGTTCATTTCTTTACTTGCTCATTGTCATTGTACTGGAGCTCTATTAATAGCACTGCTCTAAGTATCTTTATAAAAAATTAGAATGTTTGGCAACCAGAATTCAGTAAATCAGAATGTGATACAAGCTTTTTTACTAACTAAACCAGCAAGGGGCTGTTGCTCAAGTCAAATTGTACTATAAAATGTAAGCCCAGTAAGAATTACCATTTTATGGCTCAGACCAATAAGATCCCTTCAGAGCTGCCTGAATGACTTGTTCCAGTAACATAATACAGTATGTATGTTTCCTCTTCTGTTTATGGAGTAGTATTCCGAAGTCCTGCCAAACCAAGTGACTGAAATCTAGCAGTAACCTTTGTCACATGGAAAGAGATAGATAGGAAAGTGGATTATGCTAAGGGAAGTCAGTCCTTCGGTGACTACTAAAAGTTGAGTTGCTGTGCTGCAGCAAGGACATGTGTTCTTCAGATTCAATTTCTGCAGTCTATGAGTCTCCATTTGTGTCATTGTGATTTCATTTTACTTTTACTCTTTTGTAGACTTCTCCTTGAAAGGGATGTCTACCAGGTAAAAATCCATCTTTTAGAGTTCTTTTCTCAAACACTTACTAGAAGTTGTAAGCATGCAAGAGCTGCAATGCCACATACTTGTTTCTGAGTTCTTCAATTTCTCTGTGAGATGTGAATTTAAATTGCTTTACAGGTTTTGGAGGGAGGGCTTGTTTATTTTGGTTGTTTTGTTGTTGTTGTTGTTTAAAACTTTTTTTTGTTTAGAAGAGGAGAAAAATTGGAGGGAGAAATATGTGTGTGTATTGCAGCCATTTTTTTCCCTCTATATGCACAAGCAAGATTTGTTTATGTGCATTTATTGTATCTACATTGACATGGTAAATTTCTCTCTGCTTCTCTCTGTTAGAGACTGGTATATGTTTTGTTAGTGAGGCAAGAATAAAGGGAAAATAGAGTTCATTTATCTTTATTGTAACTAAAATTTCCTGATTGTTTTTCAAGTTTGTTGGAGATAGATATTTTTATAAATATACAGAAATCTGTTTTGAAGAATAAATAAAATGCAAATTATATATAAATATTCCTACAGTATGTTTCAGGATGCCTAAGAAGCTTCTTAATAGGCTTTAGTAATGCTAATTCTGAATGGTCATACTGGCAAAAATTATGAACAACCAAGTAACTGAGCAGAGCATTTCATAGCCTATGATTTGTTTGCTTAATCAGATGAATGACATTAGGTGTTTCAGATTAATACACACAAGACAGAATACAGAGACAGAGCAGAGAAAAACAGACTAGGCAAAAATGGCAAGGTCAAAGGCAATATATCAATTTCTTGACTTTGTAGGTCATAGTAGTTTTTAAATATTTGAGAAGCCATTCCAAGAGTAATACAGAATTCTTTGTTTTGTTTTAGACCTTTGACTAGATCTTATCTACATTCGTGTAGCTGAACTGTAAATCACCAAGTCTTTTTCATGTTGACTGCTTTATGGAAAACCTACTAGGCACTAAGTAGTGGACATACTGGAAGATCCAAAGAAGCTTTTTCTAAGTGTGTTCTTAATTTCATGCCTAGCAGTAGAAAGTGCAATGCAGGCAGATATCCACCCCAGTCATTTCAAAGAGACATTTCTCCAGTGCCAGAGCAGATGCCTAATGGTTAGGTTGTGGTTAGCGTCTTACTTGGTGCTTTGAAGAGAATTCTCTGTTTTCCTAAAGCATGGGAATATGCACACATACTTGCAAAAAGAACATTCCATACTTTTATTAATACAGTAACTGCTACTTAATGCAAGAAACAAGCAGCTCTGCCAGGATTTCAAAATTAAGCTGTAATTGAATTTTGTAACAGGAATACGCAGATTCGTATATAACCCCAAAGAGTGAAAACAGATGGATGCTCACACACCCAACCAAAAAAAAAAAAAATCATTTTAAGAAGATAAGTGCAGGGATGTGAATCTATGCTAGCAGTAGGGAAGAAGCTTGGTCAGATGCAATAAATTTTCCTGGTCTTCAGTATCATGACAGATCACCTCTGACCACTAACTTGTCACCTTGACTGATAGCAGAGATAGCTAGTGGTTGCTAATATTTGTATTGGTCTTTTGTCATATAAATGTTGTTTACTATAGAGAGACAGTGCCCCCTGGCAACCATCAGATAATTATTTCTGTGGCTGTAAAGCCTCATCAGGTAAAACTCAAGTAACAGGGCTTGTTTCATAACAGAAAGTTTGTGCTTTTGATGAGAAATAGAATAGAATAGAATAGAATAGAATAGAATAGAATAGAATAGAATAGAATAGAATAGAATAGAATAGAATAGAATAGAATAGAATAGAAAAGAAAAGAAAAGAATAGGCCAGGTTGGAAGAGACCTCCAAGATCATCCAGTCCAACTTACCACCCACCCCTATCCAACCAACTAGACCTTGTCACTAAGTGCTCCATCCAGGTCACCTCAGAGCATTCTCTACTCCAGACTGAACAGCCCCAACTAAATGTTGGCTTCATCAGTGTTGACTAGCATGGGCAGCAAAATGTTCAGATGAGTAAATAGAAATGCAGTCATCCTGCCAGCCTACTGTCATGTACTGTTGCGAGTTTCCTTCTTTCACCTTTCTGGACTGGGCATGCCTCTGTTTCTCCTGCAGCATGGCATCTTCCAGTCTCAACTGAACACCTGATGGGTCCATACTGAGCTCTAGTTACTGTCATCTTCATTTCTAGCAGCTCCCTCTCTATCAGCTGCTCTGCCAAGTAAGGCTGATCTCATACTGTGCACTTGTGCAGAACAAGCTGGTAGTTATATGACAGGCTCTGTACCAGACAGTCGTTTGGGAAATTCTTGTAGTGCAGAGGAAGTGTTTTGACTACATACACAAGCCAGGATGGAAGGATTTGATTATACTTTTTTTTTAATGCCAGGAAAAACCGAGTTAGTATTTTAGAATATATCCAGTGGTTTGTTTTTTTGGGGGGGTGGGGTTTGTGGTTTTTCTTTTTTAGTATTTTCAGCTAAAGATGACATATTAAGCTTAGCAGTTTTCTGTCTTTCAATTGTGCAGTAAGTGCTATATATGCAAAGGTTGCTTCTGCGTACATCAACAACATAGACACTTTAACTGCAGTTTCATTATCAACCAAAGTCTTATATTTGTACAAGTACTGAAAGTAATGTAATTTACTGTAATGTTTTCTCTGCTATAATGGCTACTTTTATTGCTATATATATACACAGATGTATTCTGGTTCTGGCATTATCTCCTGATGACTAGAGTCAGCAGTCTCTATGCTGTTGAGCTAATGCAATTTTAAAGCGTAACTAACCATAACTAACATGAAGGAAAGCAACTGTTTATAAGCTTGAAACAATTAATTTTGCAAATGCTCACACATACTACAAGAAGTTCATATGTAAGGACATTTAGATTGGCATGACTGGCTTTTGCTTGTGAAACTTTATGGTGATGTATAACACAAGTAAATACTTGTTCAAATATTTGCTTAAGGATAGTGAAAACCACAGCTATTCCCTTTGATTAAGTAAACAGTGTTTGCAAGAGGATGTATCAAATATGAAAGTAACATTCGGGGCTGAGTAGAATACCTGCTATGTATATTCTGAAATGTTAAAACAAAGTGCATGAAAAAGGAATACAAATATGTTGCAATTTTATGTCTCTTTGTGAAAAACATTTGTTCTTCCTTAAAACACAATTTTTTTCAATCCTGATGCTGAGAGATCTGCATTATGGCTCAGAAGCATTAGAAATTAAGACCAGTCTGTTTGGAAGTTGCTTGTAATAGCTGTCTGCTTTTGTGTACTTTGCACTTCAGGGTTGGAACCAACTGATTTTCCATCACTAAATGCTGCTGGTTCCACACAGCTTGTTCCACTCTCATCTATAATTATGTTTGTAGTAGTTCACTCACAGATGTGAACTTTTTGTGGCATTTGTTAAAAATGAGAGACTGTCACTTCAGGAGGATGCTTTTGAGAAACACATCTCTGAAATCTCATCTCTGGTTATTTGTGTTTTTCAGACAAGATTTGCACAACATATAAATAAGAAGTTCAGTACCATGAGTTAACCTTGCAACATAAATTTCTCTGTTGTTTCTCTCTTACATGTCATGAAAACAGGTGATTTAGAGCCACAGTATTCTTCATGATGTAGAAGCAAAACTTATCCATGTCATGAACAGAAAAAGATGTCAGTCCTGCTGTCACAATGATAAAAATGTGGGAAAGTTTGTAGTTTGAAAAACAGTAGTTTATGCTTACAAGATTAAAAGATCTTTGATGGCAAGACACAACTGCACTGCAGTTTACATAGGTGTTGCTTTCAGAACTTGTTAACATAGCAGTGAGGCGCTTTGAATGTTGCTGCTGAAATGAGATCATAGTAACATGTTGGAAGCTGGTATTTTGATTATCATCAGTTATAATCATTAAACTGAATAATGAGGAATGATACTGGAAGCTCAGGACATCGCTGCCTGGCTTATGGAAATACACAGGAGTTGTGGAAAAACTGCCAGGTGCTTTGATTTTCTTTGCTGCTAGGGAGTGCATACCAGAGCTCTTCTCTGTGACATTTGGCTGGGGAAGCTCCTCCTTGCTTTGCATGCAGTCAGGCCTGGCAGGAAAAAAGGCTCTGTGCATTATTATGTCGCCTGGAAATGCTTATGCTGGCCAATGTCAGCGAGACTGTGACCACATTTTTCATTTAGTTCTTTCACTGTCCACCTACTGAACACAGCATGTATCCACATCTGGAAGCATTCTGCTCAAGGTTTTCCACCTCAGCGCTCTACATTATTTTATTGCTTTGAGAAGAGAGTAAACAAGTAATATCCCATCTCTTCCCATATAGAAAAGTTTGTTGCTTGGCTTTGTTAATCAAGAGCAACTGTATCACAGTCTGCTTATGTATCTGAGTTATTTTTTCCCCATGCAACAGCAAAGGTAATTTAAGCAATATGGGTAAGAAAAGGAAATTTCTTTCAGAGCAGGCCACCATTATGATGTCGCTGTGCACATTCACTTGTAATCCAAGAAGTTGAACAGTTCAGTCACCAGTCAAAACTGTTAGACAAGCAGCTTGTTGACAGAAATACTGTGTGTTTTACATATTTACTCTCAAATAAAGAAAAATTAGTATTATTTAAACTTTATTGCTAGTATTATTTCAGCAAATAACACCATGACTTGAAAACAAAGAAAAAGCCTACCAAACCAAATCAGTAACACATCTTTTAAACTCTCAGATGGATTAACTGGTTTTTATTGTTCAATGGCTAAAATACAGATCAGGTGTTTGCTTCTTTTATATCCTGGCATCCGTTCTTATCTTTGTATTCCATTTACTACACACATAGGCAAATGTGCATATGCACAAGCACAGATACAACCACACTCAGTCTCCCTGCAGCCACCAAAAATACTTCTGCTGTGAGTGCTCACTTTTGACTTACCTGCTCACTGCACTTGCATGCTGGGCCACTCCCTTCATGCTTGCTCTGCAGTGGTTAGTATGGGCTGGATTGCTGGTGGAGGAGAGGAATTATTCTTTTTGGATATATATAGACTGTAATTACTCATTATAAGGGAGTTTTCAGTGGAAAATTACGAATGTTAAGCACCTGACCTAGAAACCAAGATACTTTGCATTAAAAGGAAACTTGCCCCCTCTAGAAATTAAACCTGGTTATTTATTAAATAAAATTAAAATAGAACCTGGTTATTTAGATTTATGCCAACTGGTTATCGGCAAAACCTATAGTATGAACTTACTTAGGCTAGGGAGCAGCTGCTTCTGCTTGAGCACAGTGTTTGATGTTACGTATTAGCAGTGTAACTCTGTAAGATTTTGTTCTCATCTGATTTAGTGGATACAAGTCCCAAGTGGGTAGGTATTGCTCCAGATAGCCAAAAGCAGGCTTTTCTATCCGCTTGGCCCTTTTGAAAAAATAGTGATGCTTTGTTTAACGATTTTATTTAAGGATGAATATTGTGCTGCCATTGGCTTATTTGTGAGCCTTAATTTGTTAAAATATTAATAGCCCAAGTATCCTGCCTGGGTGACCAGGCTTCTCAAATTGGTGTTGACTATCAGACACCAGCATTTTAGAATTTTTTTTTTCTCCTTTCTATCACAAAACTGGCAAAACCATTTAGTTGTAGTATTTTCATCATTCAAAAAATGCACTGATTACTACAAATATTCTCTGTTTTCCAGAGAACAGAGTAGCTAGTTGTAATTGCCTTACCTTCAAGACTGGTGCTACAATTCCATGTTTTGAAATACAATTAGAGAGTGAAAAGTAAACTGTAGGAGGTATTTTTTTAAAAGCTTACAGTAGTTCCACTTCATGTAGTTGTCAGCCCAGCTGGAATTACCGTTAGGATATGTAATAGATTCTACAATATTCTTCACACTTGTTTGTGATAGGGTTTGTTTGTTTTAAATATTACTATCTCGAATGAGGGAAAATAATGTTTTTGTTTCAGATATAGATTATGCTTAGAAATAAGCCTATTTTCAAGTGTCTGACTAGAAGTGCTTTCTCTGAATTGGAATCTTAAAAATTTCAGCCTAAGGCTGCTCACAGGACTAACATTTTTGGATTCTAAATTGTTTTGCAGAAAAAAAGGAACACAGTGAAAATTGTTGTTTATCCCAGTTGATGGAGTGTTACAGTCATAAATCATGATTATTTTCAACCTTTTGGTTGAGACTGTTTAGTTTTCACAGCCAGAAGCAGTAAAATAATCAGTCATGTAATAATGCCATGGATAATTATCATGTTCCTTAGTGTTCTTTGTACTACTGCAGGTGTGTTGAGAGCCTCTATTGGTTCTGTTTAAACTGTAATTTTTACAGCTGAGGTGGTGAAGAGCTTTGGAATGTACTCAGAATTGCTTTACTATTTCTTTTTTCCTTTACTTTTTTTTAGCATAACGCATTACAAACAACGACCATTTGCTACAAAATCCAGATTAACTTGTGTATTTTCTATGGTTCGAGGCTTTTACATGCACCTCAGTGTACTGACATGAATTGCTCAACATACAGTTGAGCGGAAAAGCCATGTTTGTGATAGCTAGTAGGTGTAGTTCTGCTGCTGCTATATTAAAAATTGCATTGTTATCTAGTTGTGGTTTTAAAAGCCTCAAGCGTTTTACACTGTCAATACCATGGAATTAATTCTCACTTATTAAACACTCATTTTTATTGTCATTATTACATCTTGTTTTCAAATAGTGCTTTAATTTTTGCCTTTCTTTACTAGGAGCAAAGCTAGCACTCTGCAGTGATGGTAAGGTTTTTCTGACACAGTGTGCAGGAACAAGATTTGAGCCAAGAATTCCATGATCAGTTGAAAGTTGCACAAATCAGCTCAGTCATCATAAAACTCCCTCCTTCCTTTTCTCTGCCCCAGCTTCTTGCGTCTGTGGTGCTCCCTTCCTTTAGCTGACTCTCAATGTTCTTGCAGCTGCACTGGGAACCACATCAGGGAGCTAACCTTTCCCCCTGTCAGTTCCTAGGCAGTTGAAATACAAAAGATTAAATTACATCTACTGCAGACATGAGATTTGGGTGCCCACGTGCTTCTGAAAAGCCTGGCAGACATCTCCATCTTTTGTCAGCAAACACTTTTGATAATCTATCCTAAGGTGACTTGGCTGGGACTTTGCAGGAAGGCCTAAAATCTGAAATTAGGATTTGGGTATTCCTTCATGAAGGGTAGGTTCCTGTTTAATGATCTCCACTATCTGTTGCCTTCCCTGTAACTATCGAAAGACTGTTTTGGCAGTGAATTAACAGAGTAATATATAATCCAAAGGTTATCTTCCAAACCTGTTTGTACATTAAAATGTTGACTTACAAGAAGTATCTTCTGTGGGTGCTGTTTGGTTACTTTTGTGTTTCTCTGTGAATGAAGTCTAACTATATCTTTGGTTTGTCTTACTGGCATTTATAAACCTCATTTCAAGTGGCAAATACAAATTGCAGGAGAAAGAATCCAGGGTATGTAATAGCTAAGCTCAGTGATGAGGGTTGTATAATGAAAGAGTAAAGATTCACAGTTGCAATTGAAAGGCAGCTGTGTGGTTAACATAAATATGTATGAGGTATTAACATAAAGTATTAATTGAAGTCTGTTTTAATCCCTTTTAATAATATTTTAAATTACTTATTTAATTATTTCCATACTGACTTTGTAAAAGTACTTGGTGAGATGCCTGGCTCGTGACTAAGAAGACAAACTGAATCTTCAGTATACTGTTTTCCATTTTAGAAGTTCATTGCAGCTCTGTTTGGAAATCAAGAATCATTCCTCCTCCACAGATTTGTGCTGNAGCTCGTTTTGTTTATGGTGTTTTAGAATAGTTTGATGCTAGGTTACTAAGGATTGTTTTATTAAATGAAGAAGTTCCTTCAGGAACCTTGTGAAAATTGTAAAGCGCTTTTTTTTTTTTTTTTAATCATACACTTGACTACTACTTTTCACCAGCAGACAACTAGTCTATCTTGAATAAGTCTGTTAATGTTATTTTGATGTAATATTATAGAGAGTTTAGAAAAGCTAATTCCCTTTCTAGTGGTCTCATAGTGAGAGGTTTTTATTATTATGAATTTAGCTAAAAATAATTTAAAAGACTTTTGGGTGGCTAAGGAATCAATCTAAATTAACTAGTTAACCTATCCTATGAGTAACGTGCTTTGCAAGGTGATAGCAAGATAGGAAGTGTTTGTTTTTCAGACTTCATAGTTGTCTGATTAGAGCAATTGAAAAAAAAGTTTAGGTTGTTTCCACCACCTTCAGCAATTTGTATGCAGAGCTGCGGCAGTTAAGCAACGTGTGCTGTGGTGTTTCTAATCTACCATCACTGTGAAAGGAGCACACTGATTTTATGCTGCAAAGTGCATCTTTTGTAGGCTGTTCACCACCCTTTACAGGTCTGCCAAGCCCACTCTGCAATTGGTTGCCAGGAGCTGCAGATGTTGGAAAAGAGAAATTTCAATGAAAGGCCCTGATTCAGCAACTCAAGCAGCCTGCCTCCCCCAGCCAAAGTAATCAGATTGGCAGCTGAATCAAAGGGTACAGTGAGCCCTTTGTTTGGGACCTCCAGAGGTTAGTAATTGACAGAAGGTCAACAAAGTTTTATGAAGAAAAGAACAGAATATTAGAGGGTATTAGGCTGAAGAGAGAGAGTTTGGGAAGTTTATATTATTGGAAGAAAGTTAGAACCTGAGTCAAAGGTTACAGCTGCAGGAAGCAAAGGTTGCATATTGCTGCTTAAATCTGAAAATATTTTCAGCTCCAGAAACTGGGTTATTGATGAGAAGAAGAAATTGCTGAACAAAAATCTACAGTTTCCCTAATGGTAGCTGTATACAGTTGTTAGTGTTGAAGGATTTAGACACAAGCTTTGAGATTTAGCATACAATGATAGGATGATTATTTGCCTCTTAGAATCATGAGACTGGAAAAAAATCTGAAGAGATCCTGTTTCACCCTGTGAGAGGAAGCATTACATGCATCTGTGCTATATCATATGCAGTAGGTGCTTGCTTAATCTGCCACCCTGGAAAATTTCATACATTTTCATTCAAAGGAAATTCCTCAGTGTTTAAAGAATACTAGCTCTTAGTTGATGCATAATCTTTTTCAGACTAAGGGGGCATTGTAATTATTAATTTTTTCTTTTAGCTGGTTGCATTTTGTAGGTGATCCTCTTGGTACTACTTGCAGTATTTTGGGTTTACCCTCATCCATAAAAACTGGAGAAAGAGCTCCAGGGCTCTACTAGTGTTGAGTAGACTGGAAGAATTACTATATAATTAGAGAATTATTTCAGTTGGAAAAGACCTCTAAGATCATTGAGTACAACTGTCAGTCTTACCACCACCATTAAACTGTATCTTGCAGCACCATGTCTACACATATTTTGAACACCTCCAGAGACAGGAACTCCACCACCTCCCTGCACAGCCTATTCCAAATCCTCACCATCCTTTCAGTGAAAGTTTTCCTAACATCCAATCTAAATCTGCCCTGGCACAATTTCAGGCTATCTCCTCTTGTTCTACTACTTAATACTTGGGAGAAGAGATCAACATCCACCTCACTGTAACTGCCTTTCAGGTAGTTGTAGAAAGCTGTAATGTCTCTCCTCAGTGTCCACTTCTGCAAACTACTGTTTATGTGTCTAAAATTACTATTTGTCTCCCCACGCAATGTTTGCCTTGTTAGCAACAGCTTGAGATTGATGATTTATGATTAATTCTATCCATCTAAGCCAGGCCAATCTTGACCTCTGTGTTAGTTGTAGATTATCTCTGTGCTTTATTGTAAATACATATAAGTTCTTTGTTTCATTTTTTTTTGCCAGGATTTGAAGTTACACTGATGAGACTATAAATCTGGATTACCTTTTTATCTGTTAAAATAAGTAATAGGAACTATTTGTGCAATACCCCATTTTAAAGATCTCATCTGTGCTCTGTGAGAACTGACAGTTATTAACATTACTTTGCATGGTGTTGCATCAGCCAACCTTTAACAGCTCTAAATTAATCAGGTCCACTCTGTTTGAAAATATCTGACTTCATTACTCCCTTCCTGTGCAAGGCTGAGGCCTTGGTTTGTTCCTGGTATCAATTATGATAACTGCCTCTTTTTGAGTGGATTTTTGATGAAGATTAATGCATTGTTTTGATGTCTGCTTACAGCCATGAGCATTTTGAAATGTTTATTGCAGCTACCTTTCAAGTAGTGAATGATCTTGAACCCATAACCATTTCAGACAGAAAAAGTAGTGCTTTTATGATGAATGGTGTATGCCCTATGAGTTGACATTGTGAACAGCTGGGCAATCTTGTTTTCAAACATCTGAAAGGGCATTCCTGTCCCAATAATACAGTGTGTTTGCTTATATATTTTGCTGGTCATTGAAGCCTAAGTCAGAGTACTGGACCTTGTCTGTAAGCAAATCCTCCTGCTTTCAGGAAAAGGGAATTGACAAATGAAGTGAAATTTATTTATATTCCATTTGGAAGAGTATTTTATACACTGCTTGTTTTCTTGATGCAGTTTGCTGTAGTAAGTCGATGGAACATATTGTTTTTTGTGCATCAGAAATATGGAACACTACCTTTAAACATGGTTTATCTTTTGGAATTGAAGTTTTCCTTAAATTGAAATAGCTTGCCTTATTACACTGAAAATTTCAGAAATCCTTTTCATGTGGGTGGGCAGTACTATTAAATAGTACTGTACTATTTACAGTATCTGCATTTCGCTTGACTATATGGTCCCTGAAGTAAAGAGATGTTCTTGGGGCTCTGACAGGTGGCACCTCTGACATATACATTGCCCCGTACTGGCAGTTTGCGTTCAGGTTATGCTGAAGTCTTGTCCAGACCAATGTGCAAGAAGAATGGAGACACTGGCGATCTTTCCTGCCTTGGCGCTATCACTGCAAATGTGGATTAAAGAAGTGAACATTCGGAAACAAGCTGTGATACATTTAACTTCTAAGCAAGGAGTGAAAAAAGAATGAAAAATGTGAGAGATCTGTTCAACCCTGTCTTGGTTCTGATGGCAGCAAAAAAACATGCAGAAGTAAGCGATCTGGTGTACATAGTACTACTTTATGCTGGGTGTTTACCTAGCCTCTAGCTATCTTGAGCTCAGTGACTTCCTTGCCTGCATAAAATTTCTATGAATTAGTTAGGTCTGAATAGATTTTTCTATGTGAACTTTCCCAGTCTCAGCTGTAGTCTGTGTGAACTCTGCCCACAGCCCTCATCTTTAAGAAAACTTCACCTTGCTTTGGCTTTGTTTTGAAATTGGTTTTAACTGGTCTTCCACCCATTCCCTGTCTGCTTCACTTTCTTTAGTAGTTTTGATTAGCAGAGTTCGATATCCTGTATACCATTTAGCCATTCTTTTTTTGTATTCTTCAGGAATATGTGGGCCACACAAACCTCTCTGCCAGGACCTCATTCAGGTTTATTGGCTGTACAAGCCTGTGCAGATGTTCTCTGTACATACCTGCACAGTTGTCCAACCTGCTGTGTAGATTCTTTATACACCAATGTGGCTACGTTAGTTAAGACACTTTCCAGACACCATGGTGACTGATTTGTCTTCAGTTGGCTACATATTTATTTAGTACCATTGTGGTTAGCATACTTCTACAGTGTGAGTTGACAGTATCATATGTAAAGTTTTCTTATTACCACTTTTTAACTGTTTTTCTGGCTGCTTTTGTTCTGCCACTTTTGTGTTTTGCAACTTTACCTTTTGTCATAGCATCTTATGACAATGCTGTATTTGTAATATATATGGAAAAAAAAAAGAGATCTGTGACTACCTAATATCTTTGTAGCATTCTGTGTGCAGTTCTGGAGCCCCCCGCATAGGAAGGACATGGAACTGTTGGAGAGAGTCCAGAGGAGGGCCACAAAGATGATCAGAGGGCTGGAGC
>VWZI01018409.1:15655-56965 GCA_013396835.1 Psilopogon haemacephalus | reverse complement strand
AGGCTGAGAGAGTTGGGGCTTTTCAGCCTGGAGAAGAGAAGGCTGCCAGGAGACCTTATAGCAGCCTACCAGTATCTGAGGGGGGCCTACAGGAAGGCTGGGGAGGGACTGTTCACAAGGTCTTGTAATGACAGAACAAGGGGGAATGGGTTCAAATTGGCGGAGGGGAGATTTGAATGGGATGTTAGGAAGAAACTCTTCACAGTGAGGGTGGTGAGGCACTGGAACAGGTTGCCCGGGGAGGTTGTGTCTGTTCCCTCCCTGGATGTGTTCAAGGCCAGGCTGGATGAGGTCTTGAGCGACCTGATCTAGTGGGAGGTGTCCCTGCCTGTGGCGGGGGGTTGGAACTGGATGATCTTTGAGGTCTCTTCCAACCTAAACCATTCTATGATTCTATGATCGTTGAGGTCTGTTCCAGCCTAAACCATTCTATGATTCTATGATTCTATTTGGAACTTCTTATGCCTCAATTTCCACCCATTGCCCATGTTCAGTCATTGGGTATCACTGCGAAGAGCCCGATTCCATCCTCTTGGCAGTCACCCTTTACATATTTATTAATATGTGTATGGTGAGTTCCTTAACCACAAGCAGAAAGAGGACTAGCAAAATGGTGTTTGGCTTTCCTTCTGATTGAACTTCAAGAGTGTAGTAAAAGGATAGCCAGTTTTCTTGCTAATCTTCATCATTCCTTAACACCTAAAACAAGTCAGAGAAAATATTTGTGCCTGTGTCCACAGAAGGCTTGAGTTGCAGCCTCTTTGAAAACTCTAATCAGTGTGGTGGTAGGAAGCAATCTAGCTGTAACTCCTTCAGGGCTCTTAGTGATGCATCTGAGCGTCTAGTCTACAGTCTACTCTGATAATAGTCTAGAACTGTTTTAATTTCACTTCATATAGTCAAGTACACATATTTAGTATTTCTCTGTCTTGTGTTTCTGCTCTGATAGGAAACTAGTATGTTGCCTATCATTAAATACTTGCCTCAAGTAAGAGAAGTAGTTTTCTTTTGAAGTTGCCTCCTTTTTAATTGCATTAGATACTTTAGATTTTTAGATTAGTTAAAGTTAGTTGGATTAATCCCTTTCAAAAAATGTGAAAGATAAAAACAAGCACATTTAAAGCATGGCTCCTTTTTTAATTTTTGTGTTCAAGAGTTAAGTAGACTACTGGACTAACTGGTTTCTTATTGTGCTTTTTTCCATGTGTCCTTCATGAGTAGTAGCATTGTATTATTTTTGTACAGTCATGCAATTTGTTCAAGATTGATCATCACATACTTGATAGTGCAGAAATAGAAAATTATATAGTGATGCTAAATAAGAGAGATCTGTAGTACTTGTGAGGCTTAAAAACCGTTTTTGAATGATTTTGTCTAGATGAACCATGTTAGTATTTCTTATGCTCAGTATTTTTGCTCTAAAGAAGGTGATAAAGGTAGTTTTGTAGTTGGTTGACTTCTGTTCAGGAAGCGGTGAAGACAGTTCCTGTTCAGTTGAAGAATGTTATGCCTGCAATTGGGAAGTTGGTGCTCAAATTTTGAGTGCTCAAGCAGATGGAGTGCTAGCAAGTTGGGGAAATTTGGTGCAGTGTTTTTGTTTGTAATCTTTACATATTAAAAGTTATTGTGAATTAAACCTATAGAAAGGTGGATTCCCACCTATAATAAAACAGTAAACTAAATCTCATAAATCCATTTTAAAGGTTTAATTACTCTTTTTGTTAAGGCTAAAATATCATAATATAAGACTTCTCCATCTCAAACTGAAAAATCAACCCTTATGATAAAAAAAAAAAATCCCACCATTTTTTTTTCCACCTGAACCACATGTTGTACTGGAAGTTTTTGTTACTATGTATGCTATGGCAGGTATTTGGGTTTCTTTTCGGATAGATAATTTTAAAATATTATATATGTGTGCTTAGCTATTGTTCTAAGAAGATTACATATCATGTATTAAATAGTAGGAACACAGTGTTTATGCGATCCTGGTCTTAAGTCAAGCTTTTGGGATTTTGACACTTTTTAATTGTATTGGACTGATATGGACTGAATTACAAGATCAGCAAAATCAAGATTATTAGATTCACTAGGGCCCAAAATAAAGAAGTGTACTATGGAAATACTAGGGTAGTAATTACCTTTGACTCTTACTGTGCAAATTAATTTTTGCTGTAGTAATTAGTTTTAGTAATTAAATTTAGACTTTGTGGTTTCTGTGTGAGTCAAGTTGTGGTTTTCCTTCTTTTTGCTCTGGAAAGATTTGATTCTAGTCTCTACACCGACTTTTCTTTAACAGACAAGAACTGCCAAATGGATTAAAGAAATTGTCACAGGACTTTCTCTTTGACAATGGATCGAAACATATAGAATTTTTTTTTTTTTTTTGCCTGTTGCTTACTGCCATATCCGGTCTGTCAGAGCTTTTGGGACTTCCTTAGCCAGAAATGCATGCTGATACATCCTACTTAATAGCCAGCAATGGACCAATTTTCTAGTAATTTTACAGTCCTTTTTGGAACACAGTTTTGCTGTTTTCATTTGCTACATCCTGTGACAAATTTCACAGTATATAACATATGGAAAAAATGTGTGATTTGTTGTTAAACATGCTCAATGCTAGTTTAACCAAGTGGGTCTTGTCTTACTACAGAAAAGAGATATGGCTGAAAACTGTCTTCGTCTGCATCAGTTTGACCTGTGTGAACAGAACTACAATACTTGTAGTGTCAAGTAGCCAGGTGTTTGGAGTGCAAAGAGCAGAATACCAGTCAGCACCCGTGGAGGAGGCTCTGCCACCCTCAGTATGCCCTCTGTTATGTGTGCAAGGTGCTCAAGCTGTGCAATGCATCATAAACTTTTCTCTATGATTTAAGTAGTGGAGAAATCTTAAAATATTTTGAAGACATGTAGCTGATTGAATATCAGTGTGTCGATGTGTAAATGTGTCAGTTTTTCAGCTGTTAAAAGTCAGTGTAAACTTTTTAGATTGGATTTTGGTTTGCACAGGCTGGTGTCTGGCATAGCAGGCAGTGGGGGAGCATCACTGTCATCTGCAGGGCTGGGTGCTTGGGTTTGTCTGGCTACCTTTGGATCCACAGAAATTTGTCAAGTCTGGTACTCGCATTATTTTGCAGGGTATTTACAAGAAACAGTGACACCAGTTTCAGCCTGTGGCAGGATGCACACAGTTTTAATTTTCTATTAGTATTTCCAGCTCTCGAATTACTGTTTTCCAAGGTCTGTGCTGTTGGCAATGGAACAGGGGTCACTGTGTTCCACATTTAACATACATGTGTTTTATTTTTTAAAAGTGATCTGCCAAAAAAACACTATGTTTGCAAACTCTGGTCTTGTAACTGCAAAGATCTTGGTAATGCTTTTTCCTTTCCTGCATTTAATTTAAAGCTGCTTTGCTGGTCTGGTGGATGCTTATTATGTCTGTGGGAATATTTCTTTGTATTTAGCCCATTGTCTTTTGTCATCGGCTCCAATTACTCAGTAGAAGCAGATGCAGCTTCAGTAAATTTATTTTCAATAGATTATGCTACTTTCCTCAGTAGAAAGTTTTATTTGTTATCCAAATTCGGTTTGTGTCTTCCATTCTATTAGGATTATCAAGCATTTGCTGTAGCCTTTTTTAAAGTATCTTGATTTGACTGCTATGTTTTATTGAAATTATGGCTTGGATTGCACTTTTCCCTCTGCCTCCAGTAATTCTCTCATGTGTCATCAAGTATGCCTTTTCAAGTAAGGATCGGTAATACATAAATAGTTTTTCAGGTGTTTAAAGGGATCATGGGAACATCTGGGTAGATAGATACCATTTTGTGAATCTTATCCTATTGTTATGATTTATTTAACATCCTTTAATGTCTTTCCAGAATCAGTAGTGAAGATTTTTCAGAGTGGAAGGAGCTATTTGGTTGAAACATATTTAAGGGTACTCATACACACTAGGAAAGAAACCAAAAACATCTTTTTATCAGTAGTCATGACTTTAATCTGTTTTAAACCTGATCCTTCAGCTGACTCTGATTAACAATTGCCTTGTTGAAGAAAGTAGAATCAATATTAGCACCTTCTTTTAAAACCTATGGACCTTTTAGCTTAAACTCTGCAGTTTCTCAATGCCTTGCTTGAGAACCTTTTGTGAGGCTTTTGTCACCACCTGAGTTATGAATTGATGGTTATAGATACAGTTTAAATTTTGGTTTTGTAAATAGTCAACAGGCTAGACTGTAACTGCCTCTAACAAAAGTTTCTGAACATTATTCAATGAATAATGTTATATGAAGCCATAAAACTAATAATAATATTTACTAATGTTCAGCCATAGTAGGAGACATGGTGGTATATTCCACCCCTCAAATAACAACCTCTGAAATAAAAGGTCTGTGCTTACCTTCTTACATTACAATTTACTTCCTTTTTTTTTTTTTTTTGAGAGAGGATCTCACTGTTTAAAAAGGAAGTGGTCTTTTTCAAAAACTTTTTAAAATTGCAATAATTTTTAGTAGAGGAATTTTATATTATTTAATATATTTTTTTGTCTTGCTGTTAAAACAAGAATCAATCGTTTAAAAAAACTGACCCATAGTGCTTTGTCCTGGATAGTACTTAGCAACTGTTCGACACAGTACAGAATAAATCCAGATGTAATGTATTCAGGAAGGAGCCTATTTAATGTAGTGTGTTGAAACACTGGAGTTTCATATGCCTAACCTAAGAAAATAAGTACATAAGAACTGAAGTTATCTCCATCTTCTTGGAGGAGGGACTGCAAAACAGTTTGGTCATAACAGAGAAGCTTTTGGAAATATTCCAGAGGTACAATTTTATGATAATGAAATATACTACCTGCAGTCTAGAAACTCTTATTTTTGAAACTGGGGTTATATCAATTAGTAGTGAAGACTGAAGTCTTTCCAGGCACTGAAGAGGTGGGGAATATTAAAGACAATATTAGAAAATAAAGAATGGAATAGGCTAGTAAATATTCATTTTAAGAGTAAAGTAGTTTTTTGTTTTGTTCTGGAAAGTTTTTGTGCATGTTTTCTTCTGTTGTTTGCAAGCATGAAGTTAAACATGAGGGAAATTCAAATTATTGATAACACTAGCCAGAAAAAATGGGGAAAATATTTTAACAAATGTAGCTTGTAGCTTAAGTAAATATATTTACATGTAATTGATCTGTATATAATGTCTCAGGCAGCATGCCACAGAACAGAATAAAATTTATCTGTTTAATATAACGAGAAATAGACACTTCATGATTAATGAAAGCTACAAGATTTTCCATGGATTGTGAAACCATGTTCCTTTTGCAGTTTAATCCATTGTATCTGCCAGGCATTATCAGAGAATGGAAGATTGATTTAAAAAAGTAACTGGCATAAAATAGAATGTTAATACAAAATTGCGCAAATTGTTGAAGCTAATCACAATAGAAACACATCTGTGCTTTTGGGGGTTCTGAAGCTCATGGTGTGGTGGCTGCATCTGAGGAAGACTGTATCAGGCTATTTAATTACATACCCAGATGCATCATTCTGTGGCTAAACATTGATATTTCTTGAAAGTAAAGCATACCTGTAACTCCTTTCTACCTTTGGATATCCTAGTTGACACTTATGTCTTTTGTGATTTGTATGCAATGTGAAAACTTTGTTAGAAGCTTTTACTAGCTTAGCCTATAGAGACCAATCACAAACGACCAATGAAAAAGAGAATAATAAAAATTGTTGCTCCAGAGAACAAGGCATCAAGGTGTGGGGGGTTTGGTTGCCTAGGCATTGGCACTGAGAACCATTCAAGATGTATGAGGGTAGCTGCAATAGGTGGTACGTACAACACAGTTCGTAGAGCAAAGTGACATTATTTTCAAAGGGTAGATCAACTATCCCACAGCACCTTCAGTGACACCAGAGAAGATTTCAGTTACCTACATGGAAATCAAGTGTCACTTAGGTCTGTAACACAAGCTTGTAAAGCTGACAGACTTCTAGGTGCATGTAGGTAACGCAGGATAGAAGAGAAATTATTAAACAGCCAGAGGTAAAAACAGCAGTGTGTCAATAAATACAAAATCTTGGTTAGCTGTCAGACTGATATACGATCACTTTAGTTTTCAGGCACAGTCTCATCAGTGCATGATAAAATTGCAGTTGAGAATATTTAGAATAGACATGTTTTTAAACCAGGGAATTAGGTTTACTAGGCTACCCTGCTGGCTTTAGATTTCATGTGATTATAGCACTTGCTGATTAAGGCTCAAATAATATTACAGGCTTTTAAAAGGTAAGAGAAGAGTTCTGTCATGGTAGACCTGAAGGGTCAAAATAGGCCGATATATTTACTGGCTTACTGAGACATGTTTTTCTGCTGTCCTTCTTTCTGCTTGGGAGAACAACCATGGCAAAAAGGACAAAAGACCTGGAGCCATGGGGTCTGAGCACTCTGGCTTACCCAACTTGTTTCTCTCCTGCTTGCATCCTGTGGTAAACAAGGTGCATGCACTTGCCTTGTGCTAAGCTTGTGCTAGGCCTATGCTCTCTCCCTAAATAGTCATAGCAAACCTGTGGTTTCACCCAAATATGGTCAACTTAGCTTACTGCCAAGCTAATTATGTCCGAAGGTCCAACCAATCTCAGGCATTGATACATAAACAGATATGCAGGTAACACAACATGCTTTTGCCGTTATTCTGTGCTTAACTGATACTCTGTGCGCTAATGCTGTATCTGTGCCTGTGATGCCTAGCGGCAATGCTCATGCATTATTATATATATCAATATAAGCTATAATACAGCCTGAAACTACTTTGAGTTTACCAGGAGCAACTCGAATTGCTTTCATGCGATAGCTGCATACAACAGCCAGTGTGACACACATCTGCTGAAACATATTGCAAGATGTCTCCTTGCACCTGCTGGAGCAGCCCTGCATCTCCAAAGATGAGCAAGCCCTGAGGCACACAGATCGTGGAAAGCCAAGACCAGGTCAGAAATCATCTGCACCCCCTCCTTCAGCCAGCAGCCTGTGGAGCCTGGGGTGAATCAGAAGTCTCAGTAGCAGCCAGCAGCCACACCAGCCAGAAAGGCAACAGACAGAACTCCCTGCAAGTGTTCTGAGTACTGTCTCAATTCATTACTAGCCTTTCATGTATAGAAATATTTGTGAGTAAACATTTTAAGCTTTTGTCATTGTTTATCCTTCTGCCTTAAGTGGAAAGGGCCCTGAGTTCCATCTGGTGGCCAAGTTGCACTATTGACTGCAAGAAATCTCTCCAGTTCAGTTAATCGAAGTCAATTGAATTCAATTGTTTATGGATATTGATAGTTAATACTGGATCTGGATACTGTTTATGAAATGCATTCCATGACTGTTACCATCAAACCTGTTTATTATTAAAATTAGTGGTCATGGGTGGAAAAGTTTTACTATCAAAATAATAAACAATATTAATAAACAATATTAATTTTAAAAATTAATATTGCATTAATTAATCAAACTCCATTCCATCACAAGTTCTTGTTTAAAAGAACATTTCAGAGAAAGGAGGAAAGCATTTGAATGAAATGAAGGCAATTGTGAAAGTCAGACTGATGATGCTGGAAGAACTGAGACAGTAGTGGCTTAATAAACTTAATTTTGACATATGAAAAAGCACAAAATAAATCTTACAAGAAATTTCACGGGGAAGAAGAAGGGGAATAAGTTAATTAATTCAGAAGGATTAAGTGGTCCAATTCATATAAGGACAGAAATTAATGGAAATGTTATGTTATGCTTTACATATATTATATAGCTATTATAATTGCATATATGCTTAATACAAACTATATAAAAGAAGTTTTATGGAACAACAAAAGAATTATAACCTCTTTTTCTTACTCCATATGAACAAAATCTTCCTTGATAGGTTTGCAAAGGACATCCCCAAAGGCAATTTTTCTGTTAAGGCCAGTGAATCATGAATTATTCCATAGCATTGAATCTGTTTCTCCCGGTGGGTGGCAGTTTTCCCATATGAAGTAGTTCCAAACATTGTGTTTCCCAGAAAAAGTGTATGATTAATCTGTTTCATATTAAATTTTGATTAAACACAGGCATTTGTGATAAATCTAGTTACAATATACTCTTCACAAAAGTTACAATTTATCATATGAATAGAGTACAAGTAGTCACTTCACCTTTTGCTTTAAAGTAATAATACATTCTTTGATAACCAGAGAAAGTTTTCTTTGATAGTTAGTCTTATGTCACCCTGTTAAACATAGCTTCCTATTAAAAGTGCCTTACTACTCATGGTGTAAAAAAGCTCTAATCTTATATTTTGAGGATTTGTACTGCCTATATTATCTCTGTTTACAGGCAAGACACATTTTCAAACCTTGGTTAAGCATTTGACCTAAAAGTTAGGGAAGAAATACAGAATATCTAAACTAATTTGTAACCTGATCTGCAGAGACAGTGCCAGTAATTTTAAGAGGCATAACTACAGATAATCCTTGAAAAGGAAGCAGTAGATTTGGAACAGATAATGAGGGGAATATTTTTTTTTTTTTTAGGCATGCTGGAGTTGATCCTACAGAATTTAGTCTTTGTCATTACTTATCCATGGAAAAATAACACTCACATGAAAATCTCATTCTTTGTGGCCAAATTAGTCACTTCATTCTCATTCTTTTGTGCCAGTTGTCACATAGAGAATAATTGAAATTCTCTATTGCATATACTCTGAGAATCACTCACATTAGCATAAGTGATAGACTAATTTATACCTGAGTGAATGTCAATGAGCCATAACAGGATTTTAAGTATCTGGACAAGCTCCCACTGAAATAAATGCCTAAGTTCCATGTATTTCAGTAGTGCAGTCAGTTAGAAGGAAAAGTAAAATGAAGAAGAAAAGGAAACATTCCTTAATTTTACAGTTGTTCTTTGAGTTTTACCCTTCTCTGCCACTGGTATAAAGGTAAAGTTAAATGTCATGTATCACCAATTTCCTTTAGCCATTGAAGTTCGGCACAGCTCAATGGGACGATGTGTTTGTTCTTTTAGGCATGCTCAGATAAAGGTAAATCATTCACTGTGTTGGATAAGTTTGTGAAACTGTCTTCTCTTGGGTCTGTAAACAGTAGAAATGTGATCAGGGAGAGCTTTGTACGTTCTTTCTGTAAGAAAAGATTGTGGGAGGTTTCTTCAGCATATATGAAATACTGTTGTGTTACGGATATTTATAATTTAGTTTTGTATTTCACAGCTAGAAGAATTAACTGTTAATTATAGTGAGAATTAATGACAGGTTTGGAAATTTCTAAATGTGGGGATAAATATACCCTATTTCCCATCTCCTTCTTTGTGCAAAAGACTAAGGTGGGTTTTGACACGAAAGCTGGGAGGAAAGGTTATGTTTCATGTTCTAAGTAGAAGTATTGCTTTCCAGACCTTTTTATTACATTTTTTATCACCTCTGCTAATGATAAGTATGTTGGAATACTTATGACCTGTAAAATGCTCAATCTCCTGTTCCTTGAACTGTTTCTGCTCATTGTGGTCATTATTATTTAGAAGCTGGGTGTAAACTGCAAAACAATGGAACTGTCTTTAGCAAGACAGTTGCACAGATGTAATCTGTATGGAATATATAAAATTATTCCTGGTTGTTACAGTCACATTATCTGGTTTTCCCATGAATGCATTTGTTTTGGTGGTGTCTAGAACAGTATTCTTGTTTTCACTGCGACATAATTAATGTCAATATTGTATTAAAATTTAAAGTCTGTAAGACAAAATCTTATTGCAAGTTAATGATGATAGAAGTATAGATTAATCATGTACATAGTCATGAAGATTAATGCTGGTACACATTAAAAATAGTGTCTGATAAATTTGAGTAGTTTTATTTGAGGGAAAGAGATTAACTGAATCAATGTTACAGATTTGGGTATATGTGGAGTTTGGTTTTAAGATTCAATTATGTTCTGTTAAATGATTATTGAAAGAAAACTGAGATATACTGCAGAACTCAATGAGCAATAATGCTAAGGAAATTAGATCTCCAAGTGTTTATGGAGATGGAAGCTATGTAATTATAGCTATCTCTTCTGTTCTGTTATAGTCACTGTATTTTAGATTGAAAAATAGAATTTGTCATGGTCATGGTTGGTATTGACCAGGAATTTTGCTCTGTCTTATGTGGGAAAACTTACAGATAATGAAAAGTGATTTCTTTCTCATTGTCAGAGCTTTCAAGTAAAGCATTGCAGCCCTTGGTGGGTGACAAGGAACATGTCAGCCTGCTCAGCAGCAGGCATGGACTCCTGTCAGGAAAGCACTGTGGAGTGAATGAATGTTAGTGTTTCACTGTATCCCCAGATAAAATAGTTTGCATGTTTCCAGAAGAAGCTCTTTTCTCTTACACATCTTTTTTTTTTTTCCTATTTCCTGTCCATATTTTGAACCCAAATCAAATGACAAATGATTTATGAGGACATGAAGCAGGGGTTTCTATATTATTTTCTGTAGAAACTATTTCATATATTGAAAAGGTTTATCTTTTCCTCTTAGGGAATTCCTGGAATCCCTGGAAATCAAGGAGCAAAAGGACAAAAGGTACTGTAAATACTTCAAAACACTGTGCATCTCTGTATCTATTCCCAAGTGTTCAGTCTGTGCTAGAGGAGAGTTTTTACAGTAAGGATGATTTAGAATATCAGATTATGCTGCAGATTCTTTCTGGCATGTTTGAAAATCTTTAATTAGATTTAATTTCTACTATTACAGAAAGTATATGTAATTTTAAATTAACAGAGTTAATTTTATAATAATTTGAAAAATAATCCCAATTGAATAAATCCACATAATTAAAGAGTATTTTTAAAAGTGTTAATAACCATAGATTTGTTAGTAGCATATAAATCACAGAATTTTTCTTTTTATGAAAAAATATAGGGTGAAACTGGATCACCAGGTCATCCAGGAGCAAAAGGGTCACCAGGAGATACTGTAAGTTTGCAAAATGCTATTATTATGAACAAATAATTCTAATGCTATCACTTGCTACTTTTAATAAGGAAACAAGCAGTGGCAAAATGGTAGCAATGTAGCATTTTCAGATTGGCAGATATGATCAGACTAAGTCTAATTTCTGAATTCACCCTGTAATATGGTATACCCACTTTTCTTTTAAAATTTGTGATTTCCCAACTGCATATTTGGTAAACAAATAAAACAAAGATATTTGTCTGATACTCTTTGAATGAATTACCTTTGAATTAACTTTGGAAGTACTAAAGTAAACAGATGTGATAGCTTTCTTGAAGAAAGAGCATGCCAAGGATCTCACTGCGGATGTTTTGATCTGCCATCTTTCTTGCTGGACTTCTCTAAAATCTTAGTTAATGTTCCCATAAGGCCAGACCCAATATTAGATTTTTTGAGGGCTTATGGAAGAGAAACTGTCCTCATCTGCTGGGACTTGTGTGCAGCATCTGACACTGTCCTGTGCAATATTCTTGTCCCTGAATTGGAAATATGTGGATTTCATAAACTTAGTTGATAGGGAATTGGCTGGATGGTTGCACTCGGAGCTACAGCCAATGGCTAGATGTCTAAGTGAAGACCAGTGATGAATGGCATTCATCAGGAGTTGGTATTGTGACCAGTGCAGTTTAACATCTGTGTTGGTGACATAGACAGTGAGTTTGAGGCACTCTCAGTAATTTTTGATGATAGTTTCAAGCTGTGTAGTGTGGTCAGCATGCCTACTCCAAGTTAACATAGCATGGTTGGTCTCCCACACATGCCTCTAATAATTTTTATTGCTAATGCATTTTTTTTTTCTGAACAAAGTTGAACAAAATGCCAGAGGGAAAGTTGTATCATCAGCTATAATAAAGCCCTGCAGGATTCCAAAGTGTATGCATTTATTCAAGTTAACTCACCTATCATCTTTTTGTCAAATTTTATTTAGATAAGTAATATCTGGTTCTTGATACACTTGAAATTAATTTATTTGTTTCCCATTGAATCATTTAATGTATCTTTTGTCACCTGATAAAATAAGTAGTAAATTGATGCATGGAATATTTGAATAGGTTATAAGTCATTAGGGAATTTCAACCAGAAAACATGGTGGATTTTCCCTGTATTAGTCACATTGAATAAGTTTGTTCCAGAAAAAGCAGATGGAAATGTTGTGGATGGTCTATTAATACCTTGGGAAAATTCTTCAGTGACATGTTCTTCTTCAGTCATAACTACTGCTAGTACATTGCCAACACTAGCAATTTATTTATTTATCTGCCACATAAATAGAGTCAGCTCTGAAAATGGGAGAATAATGCTACTTTTTATGTCTTTGAATTGTACTTTATTTTTATGCAGGATATGATCTTCTCTTTTAATTGCACATGCTGTAGTTTTCAGGTTATGTTCTCAAGCCTTTCCTATATTGCATTGTACTAATTTCATGTAGTTGTCTTCCTGTAATATTTTTAATGCAATGCCTTAAATGTGGCCTAGTAATAAAAGTCCAAGAAAGGAAGCTGGGACAACTGGGGTTTATTTCTGCCTTTCCTGCAGATGGATGCGTGACCTTTAGTTATACTGAATGTATTGTCTGATTTGCCTTCTCTAGTGTGTGCTTGCAGGCCAGGGTGAATATATATCTATTCATATTTAGATAGATAGATAGAGAGAGAGAGAGAGAGATAGATAGATCTAAATATATCTATATATATTTAGATAGATAGAGAGAGAGAGAGAGAGTGAGATAGATAGATGGATGGATGGATAAAATTTTAAAAAACCCACCCAAAACCAAAACTATTCTGCATGCATAGCGTTTCCACTTTGGTAAGAGAAAATGAATGAGGGTCATTTACAATGAATATTTACCACCACTTTTGTAATCAAAGGACTTGAGTGGACATAAACTACAAGTGATAATACTCTGGAGTGGGTAGATTGTAGGCAATGTGAAACAAGCCAGAAATCCCTCATTTACACTTCTCATTCCTTCCCACTATACTTTCCAAATCTTGTACTCGTTTTCCTCTACTGATTAATGTGCTAGTAATGAGTACAGAACAGGAGTCTGTGGAGAAGAAAATCATGCTTTCACTGTATTTTTTTTAAAATTAAGATAGCCTTCAAAGAATGCATAAAAGGTCACAAAGTGAAGAGAGATGTATTTTGGAAATGAGTAGACCAATGCCTAACATTAAATTTTATTTAAAACAGCCAGATTGAATTAAGACTTACAGTGCAATAAAAATTATTAAAACCTCATTTTGCTATCTAAATAAAAAGGAAAAAAAAGTGAAGGGACAGGCCTGATGCGCAAGTGAATTAGTACAGTCTTAATGAGTGGAAGCAGACTTTAGAAACTTCACTTAATCTCAAGAAATGGCATAAACTTTTATTTACTAGATAATAAAGTACAGTAGATTAACTGGATCATCTGTGATCAGATATCTGATTTTCTATTAAATTGGAGCAAACATATCTATTCTTTAAAGTTCAGGAAAGTGATGGAAATTATTTGATGTATGATATTGTTAATTATTGGAGAGAAATTGAAGTTTAATAGAAGAACAGTTTAGTAGACTGAACAGTAAATGTCTGACACAAGGGAAATTTGGAAGGAAAGTTACTCAGTTTTTAGTCCGGTGATTGATACGTTTTATTTGTGTTCACAGACCTATGTTTGTGGCCTAAAGAGCAAGTGGCTTTGTTTAGCAATGGAAAGTTTTGGTGTCCAGTACTTTATTACAACACAGCAGGAAAGAAACCTGAGTTAATCTGTCCTGCCTCAGATAACAGTAAAGCAGAGGTGAAATACTGGAAAACTGATGAAGTGCTGAAAACTCTGGCTAAAATAATACTTCGTGTTTGAAATACTCTCAATTTTATTTCAAATTTGCAAAACCAAAGCCTTCCTACTTTTAGCAAAGAAAATTAATACATTTTTAAATTAAATCTGTGCAAGAAATTACTGTATACTTACATTTATTTTTGATCATATATAACTTTTGTAGGAGGTCTGAGACAATGTCTTGGAACAGAATAGTTTCTAATGTTTAGTACTAAATGCAAGGGGGTTGTTTTTGTCTATATGAAAGCAAAAAATATATGAGAATAATAACAGCAGTTTTTGAAAATACTATTAATTATAATAATTGGTAAAATAATCTCTGACAAGTTAGATTTCCAGGTTCTGTTTAATTGTTAGATTTTATATATTATTATTATTGTATTTTAAGCTGTGACTTAAGTGCAGTCTTATAACAGATCATATATCAGAGTATATATGCCAGTCCAAATAAAACAATAGAAATATATTGTTTTTATTGACACATGCTGTTCTGGAGTCAGAGACGTGAGATGAACTGCTGAGGGAGACATATATCAACAGCAGATGTAGAGAACACTATAAATGGGAACTCCTTCCTGGAAAGCATGACTTGATTTATACTTGAGAGTAGCTTTAGACAGAAATTAAGCCAGACAGACATTTGAAGTATTAATGCCCTTAGCTCTTATTTTATGTATGGAACAAACGCAACTAAGCATGTGTTACAGTTTCTGCAAAATTAACAATCTATATGAATGTTTATATCCAGGCGAATATTGTTAACAACTATGAATTTTTTTTATTAACATTAAATCTTGCCAGAAAACTTATTTACAATGTTCAAAACACACGGTTTGGATCCTTATACACACAGAGAACAGGCAAAACTAGAACACTTTAAGAAATAAGTAGCGAATGCAAACATTAAAACTGGAAAGAGGTTCTTGGTTTCAAATATGCCTCTTGCCCACCAGGGGACTCAAAAGGCTCCTTTCTGCTGCTAAGGCAGAAAGGCACAACAGAATCTAGTTACAAACTTTCTTAGACAGAGGCTTTGAAATATTTACTCACAAAATAGTATCAAACAGTACCCAAAACTCAAAGTGAATTTTGTCAGTATCTTTAAAGCTATTGCAGGCAGAGCATGTGGCAGGGCAGAGCACGCAAACGAAAAGTAAAAGCAAAAGCAGGAAAGCATGTGTCAGAAGCCTATTTATTGATTGCCTGAATGTAAATGGCTGTTGTGGCCATGCAAATTCACCAATCAGAATGGCACTTTGCCAAATCTGACCATATTAGATGAAGTCAGGAGCTTGTTTTCCCTTGCTTGGGAGGAACAAGTCTGGGCAAGTCTTGGACCCTCAAAGTAGGTGTCTCCAAGCCTTCTGTGCTCTGCTTCCTCCCCCCAGCAGAGGGATCATGCCTGGGCAAGCCAGGACCTGTATCTTCCATGGCACCATGCCTTTATCAGCGTGTTCCCATGAGAAGTGTCCAAGAGACAGTTTTGGCAATGCCATGGCTGCAGTGTCATAATCTAAAGCTATTGGGTTCTAGAATGAACGCATCCCTTCTGAGGATCTGAAGAAGATACTAAAGTGTGTCCCCAAAGTTAACTGCTCCTAATAAATCTCCACAAAGTTCACAAAAACAGTCAAGACCTTTGAGGGGCACACATTCAGAAAGGACAAGAATTTTGCTAGTTTTGGGAACTCTGAATGGAAATGAAGAAACTACTGTGTCACTTTCAGTTATAGCAAGTGACACATTAAAGGTGCGTTAAAGATTAGACCATACAGACAGGGTTTTAATTTGCAGAATTTTTTCTCTTGGGAGTATTTAATGACAGTGCTGTGCTTTATTCCTCCATGTTTTCTTTTCCATTGCACAGTAATCTTCAGGCCATAGAAGACCTAAATAATGTACTGTGCTGTATCAGAGCAAAAGCCTTTATAGTTATATGATGAAAGATGTTACGTTTCCTCTCATATTTATTTCACTATAGAAGTATTATATTGTTACTACTAACAATAGGACTACAATATTCTGAAACCATTATTCCTCTAGCTTAGTGCAGAAATGCCTCTTCCTTTTTCACAAATAAATAGGGTTTGATGGGACCAGAAGGTTCATTTGGTCTACCTGGAGCTCCTGGGCCAAAGGTAAGTGTTAGTATTAATTTTCTTGTGGCTGATACATGATTATTTTATAGATAGAAAAGCACCAGGTTTTTTTGGCAATGTTTTAGTATATTGGATATTAGTGAGCAGCTGTTAGATTTTCCCTGCATTACCCTGTATGATAGTTCCATTTAATATAGCTCAGTAAATGATGTCCCGTGAGGCTTGAAACAATTGAAGAGATGGTCATGAAACTTTGAATCGGCTTTGCAGTCCTGGAAAATGTTCTGCTATACTGGGAGTCAAATAATCCTCAGTATACATTAGAACTTTCTGCCAGTGTTACCTTTATTTATATTATAATTGTCTGAAATACTGTTTCATGCTGCTTTTTCCACCAGAGGTGCCAAATTTATTTCAGATGCTATTTTATTGATTGCACTGCAGCTACAGCAACAATTAATTTACCTCATGCTATTAGAAACTACAATAGATAATATAAATCCAGATATGTTAGTATAAATTAATCCAAGATGAGTTTTGGCAGGTAAGCATTAGTTGTATATCCTATAGAATATTTAGAAATACAGGATCCTTTTTCCAAACCTTGTATTTACATTTTGCTCTGTTTCTACTTGTATGTCATTTTATATCCAAAAGTACATATGTATTTATATAAAATTGTATACTGAGGGTAACATTTTTGACGTGGTCAATGTTAGCTGTGATCAAGAAGCTAAAATACACATGAAATGACTAAAAACTAAATAGCTTGCTTTTCACTAGTGAAAAATACTTTTGTATATTTCTTATTCAGAATGTAAGGTTATTTTTACAGAATCATTCTTAACAAGCTTGTTTTTACAGAAGAACTTAATGAGGTAAAGAGTAATTTTTAGATTTTAATGAAAATCCTCATGCTGGATATATGTCTAGTTCTATAGGCTGTAATAAAACCCAATGCATAAGTAAATATTGTGCTTCAGATAGCTCTGAGAATTCAGAGTGTTTAAATAAGATGATAAAAATGTGCAGTTAGTATACTTACACATAGCAGGAATGGGCAAGAAAAAATTGGCAGGTGGGGAAAGGAGCAGAAGCTGACAGATCACATTTTGTCATTAATATTTCATCTTTCCTGAGTGAAAGTTAAAACATAAGGTTACCTGTAAGGTTTCCTGTAAGGGAGCAGAATTTATCCATTTAGTCACTACCCATGTCTGTTTTTAAGTCTGTTTCCCAATAGTGTCTATGTCAGCGAGTCCTATCACATGTGACAAAACATACTGATGTATCAAACACTCTCTTGTCATATAGGGTGATAAAGGTGAACCTGGAATACAGGGAAAACCAGGATTATCAGGAGCTAAGGTAAATATGAATCTTAACATCTACTTGAATCACAGAATGTCAGGGGCTGAAAGGGACCTTGTAAGGTCATCTTATGCAATCCCCCTGCCAGAGCAGGATCACCATGTCACACGGGAACACATCCACGGGGGTTTTGAATATCTCCAGAGAGGGAGGCTCCATGCCACCCCTGGGCATCCTGTTCCAGTGTGCTGTCACCCTTTCAGTGAAAAAAATCCTCCTCATGTGTAAATGAAACTTCCTATGCTTCAGCTTCCACCCATTGCCCCTTGTCCTGTCATTGGACATCACTGAAAAGAGCCTGACTTTATCCTCCTGGCACTCCCCCTTTACATATTTGTAAACATTGATGAGGTCACCTCTCGGTCTTCTCCAAGCTAAAGACCTCCAGCTCCCTCAGGCTCTCCTTGTAAGAGAGATGTTCCGTTCCCTTAATCATCTTTGTGGTTCTGTGCTGGACTCTCTCAAGCAGTTCTATGTCCCTCTTGAACTAGGGTCCTAGAACTGGACACAGTACTCCAGATGTGGCCTCACCGGGGCAGAGCAGAGGGGCAGGAGAACCTCTCTCAACCTGCTAACTACACTCCTTCTAATGCACCCCAGAATGGCATTGGCCCTCCTGTCACCAGAGCACATTGCTGGCTCATTGTCAACCTCCCATCCACCAGGATGCCCAGGTCCTTTTCCCCTTCATTGCCTTCCAACAGATCAGTCCCCAACCTATACTGATACCTGAGGCTGTTCTTTCCAGGTGCAAGACTCTGCACTTGCCCTTGCTGAATTTCATTAAATTTCTTCCTGCTGCAGCCCATCCAAGTCTCACTGAATGGCACCAGAGCCTTCTGGAGTGTCAGCCATTCCACCCAGTTTGGTGTCATCAGTAAACTTGCTGACAGTGCACCCTGTGCCCTCATCCAGGTCACTGATGAACATAACTGATCCCAGTACTGACCCCTGTGGGACCCCATTTATTACAGTTACTAGTAATTGAAGAAGAGTTTGGTACTTTTCCATGATTTACTGATTTCTCAAGATTTTCCATGGCTATTTCTTTCAAGAAAGAGCAGTTAGATAATGAAAGAGCAGTTAGATAACAAGACCAAGATTAAGAATTAGAAGTCTCTTTTTGTGTTTTCTCTGCATTCAACATCCTTTCGAAATTGTCCAGACATTTATTTCATCCTCAGTTATAAAATTTCAAAATATCATAGCCAGAGCATACTGTGACCTTGAGAAAGTGTTACATGTATGTTTTTACACACAGCACATCACTGATACAGAGCTATTGTATTACTCAGGGAGAACTAGGAGTCCCAGGTGCTCCAGGTGAACCAGGCTACCCAGGAATTCCTGGTACCCAGGGTGTAAAGGTAAGTCTTTTTTTCCACTGTTACATTAATTGTTTCTTTTATTGGATGTGCTTTTGTTACATGTCAAATCCTTTTTCTAAGTGCATTGCTATTATTAAAGAAGACTTAGCATGTTTTGGAAGGAAGGCCCACTTTTATGGAAAAACAATCATTCTTCATAGAGAGGAGAGAATGGACAAAGTGGAGAAATTGTTAAGAGAAAATGCTATGGCATAGGTGTTAATGAAGTTTCCATTATGATTTAGACATAGTGGTATGATCCATGAGTCTGTATGTACCAAAACAGTAATACTGATTTTAAGAAGGGAGATTTTTTAAAAATATGTGGAATTTCCCAAAATTTTAAACTGAAGACGCAAGACAAAATGCATATTGCTGGTTAAGTGGAGTTGCAAGTCACAAGTGTGACAAACTCTTGAACTATTCTGGTAAAGAAGGACAGTTTAGCATTAAATTAACATTCTGGGTTTTAAAATAAACTAAAACAAACTCACAAGTTTGGCTCTGTGGTGGTTCAAGAATTTCCATGCCCACCAATCTTATCCCAGAATCTGTCTTATGTGCCAGGTAAGCAGGGAAATTGACCAGGAGGGCTTAGAAGCAGAAATTGATTAGTTGGGTTACACAGATCTAGCTGGAAGACAAGGAGAGGGAGAGGCCAACAGCTCAGAGCTCAGACCCAAGCAGCTTTGTCTTATCTATGTTTGTGTCCTTGCTTTTGTATCTGTCAGCAAATCTATGAGCGAAGCAGACATCACCAATGTTTCCCTTTCTCAACCTATAATCTAATTTCTGTTATTAAAATATTCCAATTAATGTCAAACCAGCACTGGCTCTTACTGAATACCAGCAAAATAGATCTAAAAGCCTAATTATTCTCTTTATTAAATGAATTTTTTTGCAACCTCTCACCCTCTTTCGTCCCCAATCTGCCTTGTTTCTTGAGTTGCTATGTTCTTGGCCCACCATTTTGATTCATGTCTATTAAATTCTATTTAAGCAGTCACATTGATTTAAGAGGATAGAGTTAGGTTAAGAACCATCTCACATAACTTCGTTTCGTAGTCAGTCATTGCAGAAAGATGAGTATGTTCTGGGAGTCTATATTTTGTACCTTTGTCCTTAATTGGCATGAATAGATTTTCTCCAATGTCACTTAGGTGATGTTCAGACAACTTGATAAACGTAGATATCTACCTTTGATGCACTATTTGTACCATCTGATTGCTCATCACTTCACTGATGTTTATTTACTATAAACATCACTGAAAGTCAAAACTAGTGGGTGAAAGTGGAACTTAATCTTTGCACAATTTTTATTAAATATAGTAATTGTGGGATTTTTTTCAGATAAAAGCCACTTTTTTTCCCCTTTGGTATGTCACGTATAGCTTCTGCTTTCAATGGGTTTGCAGTACAGAAATCAGTGATCTCTATCCTCTGGTGGTGAAGGCAAGCATACATAGTCTTAACATTCAGGTGAAATTTAACCTATCAAAAATACTGCCCCCCTCATTGAATACATCCTCTCCAATTGCATACACCCCATGGATAAAATTGTGATGGATTTGCCACCTCATTATGCTGTATTTTTAAATTTTAACTTAGTACACAAATATCCACTTTTTCGTTGATATTTCTTTCTGTAACAGGTTTCCTTCTTACTGTAATTTTTTATACTCTTCTCAGTATAGGGATAAATTGATTTGTTTACATTTAGTGTAAATAAAAGCTATTAGATTCTTCTCTGGTATTTACTCTGTTAAAACACAGGCTGCACGTCTTTGAGATGAATCATGTAACATTAGGGACTTTTCTTCTAATATTTTACAGGGGGATAAAGGAAGCCAAGGTGAAAGTGGTATTCAGGTATGTCAGCTTTGTTTCTAATGAAACAATCTGTCAAGACACTTAATACAAGCCTTAGATGTTAATTCAGCAGTGTAATTTTTAACATGAAGCTCTACAAGTTTGCTTGAATAGCAGGAGTGAGCCCCAACCCTTTTTCAAGGAAAACTCCCCAGGATAGCCAGGTGTGTTTCTTAGGCTGAGCATGCTATTGACATTTGGTGCAGAGTGTGCAGTCCCGGCAGAGGGGGAGGATCAGTGATGTGGGTTGTGTTGGTTGTCCCAGTGCCTGGGACACAACCAAACACTTCTGGGATGGGTTCTGTCCCTGCCTGTTCCAGACACTGTGGGATCACAGAAATGCTTACAGTCAAATTAATGCTTCCTGGCCTCCAGCTACCTACAGTATTATAAGTGAGGTTTTCCTTCTTGTTACCTTAAAGTCATGGAAATACCTACATGACTGTCACGTCACTACACAGATCCTAACATGACTCCTCTATGTTCAGAGTAGAAATTGTATCCTTCTGTTCTGAACTGTTAAAGAATAAATTTTCAGATAGAATTGGCATGGTTTAGGAGGAGATTTGAGTGTTGCCCTTTTTGTATTATTTTTGACAGTTTAATTAATTCTCATGGACTTTGATTTTTTTTTTTTTTTTTAATGCACTTTTTTTCTTAAGGGACTGAAAGGAGAAAAAGGAAGACAAGGAAATCCAGGCTTACAGGTACTATTAAAATAGTGATGCCAGTTCAAGAGAGCTATGACATACTTTTTTCTTAAGATGTCTTCCTTCAGCATAGATAGCTCTTTGCATCAGGTGAAATATATTTCTGTATAATATGATTATATAAATTACCTCTTAAATAGCCTTAGTATTTTTCAAATAAAGATGCAGCCACACTTCTCAGCTGTGCACAGTGGAAGTATAGTAGGAAATGGACATGACTTTGAACACAGAGAATCTCAACTTGATATACTGGAAAAACGTTATGGTTTGAGTGTGGTTGAACACTGAAGGAGGCTGCTCACAGAGACTGTGGCAAAGCATGTCCGGACAGGATGTTTAGCAGCCTGCTTTAGTTGGATCTGTTTTGAAAGAGTAGTTGAACCCATAGAGTTCACTTCCAGCCTACATGATTCTGTATTTCTGGTGTATAATATCTTGAGAAACAGACTGGAAGTACTTTCTCCTGGATTATTTTATTAAATTCTTAATTATGTAAATTTTTAATTAAACATTTATGAGTAATGTAAACTACAGATAACAGCACAAACTGGGTGTTGTGTTATGAGTGATCCTTAAATTGTTAACATTTTGCATATACCATGCTACTCTTAAACTACACTGGAAGTCATTGTTGACATCTTCAGTGCTCATAAATTACAGATGTTTCCTATTTCAGCTACAAATCAGTGAGATCCAGTTGTTTCTCTTTAACTCTGGGCCAGTGTATTCTGATTGTGTCATAGTTGGCTATCGTGTTATAGCACAGAAAATAACCATTAGTATTTATAAATACTTGTTAACTACGTAATCTATGTTGTGTCTAAACAGAGAAGTATTTGTTAGAGGTACGTATCTAAAACTAGACTTGGAAGGAAGTCGCAGTTGTTTTTCCCAGAATTACAACACTGATACAGCTGCCTGTCTAGCTAGAAGGAGCCAATTCCAGTGGAGCATGGGCAGGAGATCTAGATTATATGTTAGCCTAGTTTTATCACTCTCAGGGGTATGTAGGTTGACGGGAGTCCCATAGTAAAGCTGAGCAGATACTTTATAAAATAGATAAACTAAATGGCTGGTCACTGGGTTTAACAAATGTAACTATGTCCTACTCTAATGTTTTTACCAGTTAAACTCTCTAGTTTTTCCTTTTGCAAGTAATGGACAAATATTTCACATAATTTACCCTTTTAATCTTAAGGTAAACCAGAATGATAGTAAAAAAAAATTCTACTTTTTTTTTCAGATAGAATGATGCAACTGAATTGCTGTTGTCTGCTTTTATTTTTTTTTAAGAAAGTTGAAAAAATAATGCAGGCTTGGTCTGAAATTGTTTCCCATGCTTATCTACTTTGGTCTGTAACCAAAATCTCAGTCATTCAGATGCTTCCTGTAGACAGTGCTAGGTCTTTCCAAGGTTTCTCAAGCCTCCAGGAGTTCTCAAAGATACAGTACAGATTCACTTTCCCATAAGAGTACACTAGAAAAATTAAAAAGCCTGCACTGAACTGTCATCTTGCCCTGGAACTCAATAGTCAATAACACCATTGAACCATTTATCATAAATTACTCCAAAACCATTTGCCAACATCCAAAATCTGGCTTACAAACTAAGTTTGTATTCCTGAACTTGATTTCTGTCCAGTAAGACAGTATTAAACAAGTACAACAGGGAGTTTTCTTTTGCTAACACACAACCTTTTATTTCTTTTGTAGAGTGAAAAAGGTTTTATCTACATGTCTCTATTATGTCTATTTGTTTATAATAAGTATTATATATTCCAAATTTATTCTTTTGATATATAATATTATAGGTTTTGCTAAAGTTTTAATTCAATAAGATATATATTTTTCATCCTTATGTAGAGTTTGGGGTTTTGTACATATAACAATCATAGAATCTTAAGAAATTGACATTTTTGATTGATTATTGAAAACAAAGGGGGCGAAAATTATTCCAAGTAATTTGGCTCAGTTTACTTCTTAAACTTTTTTTCTTTTTCTCATATTAATTCCTAAAGGGATTAGAAGGATTGAGTGGAGAACGAGGAGAGGTAAGTATTTTGTAATGACTAAGATTGTATTGAGATATTGACTCAAGAAACGCAGAACCATTTCTCTCTACTACTATGTTTATATAGAAATTCCACTCAGCCTGAAATTTGGGGAGCATAAAGGGAAAGCCTTCTTGAACTGCTCTCATCTTTTTTTTTTTTTCTCTCTGATTTTTAAAAATTTTTAGCTAATATTTATGACCCGACCTTTCAGTCTTTTTGTTGCATGTTGTTTAGAAATTGGTATTTAAAAGATTTGCCTTGCTAGTTGTTTTTTATTTATTTCACTATTTAGTGAATTCAAGCTACACACTGTCCCGTTAATAGAATTTCTTCTGCAACTTCAGTTAGAGAATTTTTTTCAGTGCCTTTTCATTAAAGCATTCTTATGTATCAACATCTTGACATATTCATTGGAAGCTTGGTTCTAGTAATTAAATAATTTTATGCATTAAAAAAAATTAATTACCCTATATGCTGCTGTTTGGGTCTATGAAATTTTGAAAATTGTATCAGTTAGTAAACTCTTTTCCTTTATGATATTTTCCTTGTGCATAGCTGCACATAGGCTCAATGTTAGAAGACAAAAGTATGCTGCAGAAATTGCAGTTTCACTTGCTTTTTGGCAGGTTCTTCAAGCAGTTGTGCTGAGGCTTCCAACATTTTGTGCTAGTGTGTCTATACTGGCCTCTTGCCTGTAATGTTTTTCTGCAGTAGATGCCATTTTCCCAATATTTTTCTAGTTGTTAATGAGACTGGAAAGCATTACAATTCATCCAAATAAGTCAACTTGCAAGTCAGATGCCATTTGTCAAAATATAACCCATAGCTTTGAAAAGCAATTAAAATTAAAACCAACACCTTCCAGCTACCAGAACATCATGATTTTCATATCCCAGCACATACAGTTTCTAGTACAGCCACAGGCAGCTATATTTGCTCCATGTGTTTGTCTGTGAGCATCGCTAATTCTGTTAAATGAAAAAAAAAAAAAACAAAAAGAAACCCCACTTACAACTATGTAATAAAATTGAACAAGTACAAACCTACATGATGCAGCTAAGAATACCTATTCTCTGTGACTACAGCAGTCAAAGTAGCAGTATCAAGAAAGTAAGATGACAGCTTTGGAAAAAACTTTAAAATTCTGAATTAGTGTATAATTAATGTAGTATGACTAGAATATGGACTGACATTCTGTCCAAGCATGGCATCTTTGGTGCACCATCTTTCCAGAGGTACTCTTTGACATGTGGCTGTCACGTGTCACATTTTGTCTCATCTCTCTTTTGTTTTTTGTTCTGATTGGGTTGGGCTTTTTCTTTTTTCCATTTGTTTTTTTTTCGTTTAAGAAGAAAAACTACTTGCCTTATTGTAGTGGCTGAGTAATCCAATATGAAATTTGAAGCTTGCTACCTTGTAATAATTCATTTGGAGAACACTGGGCATTGTTACTAGTTCAGACCAAGCCAGAAATCTTTCCAGTTTTCTCATGTGAAAAATTTTTATAAGTATTACATAGAATAATACAAATTAATATAAGTACTGTAATTCCAAACTCAGTGTAAGTCTACTGTGGCTCTGTGCATGAATGCTTCTTAAATATACATTATTTGTTCTAATAAATATTGTCAGATATAATAATCCTGCTGCCTTGTTTCCACAATTCTGTCTAAAATAGTTGATAAGAGTGAAATAAATATTTGAAGCAACTGATAATATTATGTGGAAGCTATGCAAAACTGGGAAAAAACATCTCATTAGAGAGCAAGCATAGTATACTAATTTTAATCTTGCGCACATACCAAACTACATTGTCCTGATTTTCTATTTGCTCCAGCACAGTGAAAGAGTTCTATAGGAACTCTTGCAGAAGGTAATTTCATACATAAAAGAATCATTGTTTCTGTGAAGATATGGCAAAATATTTTCCAATATTATATTAACCTTTTTAACTGAAGCAAATGGACTACAGTTGTTTTCGATCAGATGGACTATAAACAAAGTCAGTTAAAAAACAACAGTAAAAACCCCTTAACTGAAATCAAACTTTTTTTTTTCCTGTGTTATACACTATGGACATAGGATAAAAGGAAAAATACTCAATTATTATAGTAAGTGGAACCAGATTTTTAGTCCTAATTTTACCAGCCTTTTAAGTATTTTAATATACCATCACAAGTTACATAATTGTAATGAAAAAGTGAATAAAGCCTTTCCTTTGATATGTTAATAAGGAAGACTACTTTGTTTTATGCTAAGTATAATTGGTCCTTAAAATTAAAAAAAAAAAAAAGAAAGTAAGTGGTAATCTATTATATATGGTAAATTGCATATGTATGGTAAATTTTCTGAGAATCTGTTTGCTTGATGCTACCTAAATTTAAATGGCCTGTGAAATCACAATTGGCTTTTTGTTGGTTTTCACTCCAGAAAGGTGAGAAAGGAGATCGAGGTATTCGAGGCATCAATGGACAAAAAGGAGAAACTGGCACCCAGGGTTTACTTGGACCTCCTGGTCTCAGAGGTCAGCCAGGAGACAGAGGACCCCCAGGACCACCTGGATCAGATGGGAAACCTGTATGTATAGGACCTCCAACTAATCGTTTTGGGTACCTTAAAAACCCAAACAAGTGGCATGCTTTCTGATCATTTAAACTGTTCTCTGTTCAATTCAGGCACGAGAATTTTCAGAAGAGTTCATTCGGCAGGTGTGTTCTGATGTATTGAGAAGTAAGTTGGAAAGCCTCTTTACTATTTTCCTTGTTTAACGTGCTGAAGAAGTTCCACGATAATTACAGAGATGCTTTCTTGAAATTGAAGTGGATATTTCTGACTTATCTCTTGTTTTCATACAAGAAATATGTTTCCACACCATGAGTTCATACTTTACCATCTTGTTTTCTAAAGGTATCATACTTACTAGGGAGAGGAAATTCTTTTTGTGTTAGTGGCTAGGGGACAATATTTTTATTTTTTATTGTGACAACACTCTTAAGATTTTTTTTTTTGTTTGGATTCTCCCAGCCCAGTTGCCTGTCATCCTCCAGAGTGGAAGACTACAAAACTGTAACCACTGTCAGTCCCAAAGTGCTTCTCCAGGACTTCCAGGACCACCAGGTCCAAGAGGTCCAGAGGGCCCAAGAGGGTTTCCTGGTTTACCAGGAAATGATGGCATTCCAGGGTTGACTGGCATCCCAGGTCGCCCTGGGGCTCGTGGGACAAGAGGTACTGTGTGTATGTGTGATGGTGCTGATAGCTTTTATGACTTTGTCTTCTGCTTCCAGTTTTGAATGGGGTTAGTGCAGGGTGGAGAAAGGAAAAGCCAGGTTTGTAAACATGGTGCAGTGTAAATGTTTCACTGCTTATGAGGAACACGTGTCAGAAGGGAAAGTGCACAATAGCTAGCATTCTGTAATAGTCAAACTTTGGTTTAATCTTGTTTAGAGATCTTAGTCTTACCTAAGTATTTTTTTTTCTGCATTTAAATTATTTTCAATATGTTTTAACATGAATTTCAATATATTTCCATGATCTTAATTTCGTCTCTCTGGAACTTTTTTTTTTTTCCCTGCTATTTTAAAGACTAGAACTTATTCCCTGTCTGTTTACTGGTCTACTTACCTACAGGCTAATTTTTAGCATTTAACAACCTTTATACTCCCTCTGATTTCCTGAGGTTTTCTCCTTTTGTTTTGGTTTTTGTTTTTTTTTTTTCCCTCATAAGGTTTTTTTCCTCCTTTATGCTTTTTGTAAACACTCTGGTTTCCCTTTAGGCAAGCTATGGTTTATGCTTTCAGGTAGCTCATCTGTCTGAGCATTCCAACTGATTTCTGTAATGTGTTTTTAGACCTTAAGTATGCATATAAAATTTGGAAGTAGATCAAGAGGCAGAGTGATGTCCATAATGTGATAACTGAGCCCAGCAGAACCTGTTTCCTATAGCATCAAAATAATCAGGAAAGTTATATGAAATATAGTTAACTTGTAATGTGGCAAGGGTAGGAAGGCAAGTGATTGGTAAATATTTACTCTTTGTGACATTAATTGTGACATAGCACATCAAATTAATTTTACAGTTTCATCTCCAGTAGGTGAATGTGCAGTTTTCTTCTGAAGCTGACAAGTATCAGTTCTTTCTGACTATTCTGTAGCACTTGGAAAAATAGTTATCTGTTTCTATAAAGATACTGAATTTATTTTATTTCAGTAAAGTACAGTAGAACATATTTTGCCGTTCTCAATAATTCTTTGGTGGAGAATATCGTCTGTATATTCTGCATTCTGCAGGGACTCTGATGTATAACTTATACTTCCTTCATACAACTTCTTAAAACCTTTGCCAGTGGAAGGGCAATGACAGCAAATTACTTAATTGCCCATCATCTATTCCTTCAGCTCATAGTGGCTGTCTACTTAACAGGTGCTACATCAGCTCTTAATTCAGTAGAAATGAGGATGATTTAGAACTCAATTACACTGTGGGGTTTGCAAATAAAGGCTTATTTTACATTTTATTATTTTCTTCTAAATGATAATAATTTTTATTCAATAAGTGTCATCAAATGCTGAATTCCTAATTAATTTGATGAAAATATGTAAAGATATACACATCTTTGCCAATTCACAGGACTTCCAGGGAAAAATGGTGCAAAAGGCAATCAAGGAGTTGGGGTTCCTGGGATCCAAGGCCCCCCTGGACCTCCAGGTGAGGTTCAGCTATGCAGATGAGGTGCATTCTAATATATTTTTTTTAAGTGTTTTGTAAAAAATGTTGACCTAATTTGGAAAAAAAATCATTTTCATAGTTTTTACATTTCTTAAATACTCTATACATAAAAAGTATGACTGTTGCCCATCTCTTGCATGTCTTTTAAATTGTCATGTTAATACATTCATTAATACAAGACAGGTCTTGTAGAAATTGGTACCTGAGACTGCTGTTTCTTGATAAATGTCTAATAAATTGTCCAAAAACTGAGCCCTAATATAATCATGTGACTTTTAAGCATTGCTTAGTGAAGGAAAATGTGTGCTTCCTAACAGCAGCGTATTTATTCAAAAGGCAAAAGTGAGTGTTTGGAAGGCATTTTAAGACCTGATCCAAAGCCAGAGAAACAAGTAGAAATAGTAGGATTCTGATTCATACCATGGTGGTTCCAGAGTATATGGTAAAATATAACAGTCTACTAAAGTGGATTTGCATTTTTACTTTTTAAAGGTATTTTTATTTAAAGTGTATTTTATGTTCTTTAGGGAAAAAAAATCTCTGGGAAGTTATCATGTTTTTTAATATAAACAGTTTGTGACAAGTGTTTTTTTATGAAAAGGAAGTTTTATTTGCAGGGTTTATGAGTCCATGCTTGCTTTTGTTTTCACTTTAATTACAAAAACTCCCTAATATGTTTGTTTATTTCATGTGTGTCATTAAGGTCCTGAAGGTCCACCAGGTATGAGTAAGGAAGGACGTCCTGGAGAGCGTGGGCAGCCGGGTAAAGATGGAGGTCGTGGCAGTCCAGGAATGCCAGGACCAGTTGGACCCCCTGGAATTTGTGACCCATCACTATGTTTTAGTGTAATTGTGGGGAGAGATCCATTTAGAAAGGGACCAAATTATTAATTTGTGATACAATAATTTGGAGGAATAGGTATGGTGCTTGTCTTTTATGGTATTTCAAGTCTCAGGAAGGTGACCAGCAATAATCCCATAAACCAGAAAAAAAGTACCGCTGGTGTTATAAACATCATAGATAATGATCCCAAGGATTATATGTTCCTTTAGAAAAGAAATGTCAATATATTTTTTTTTAATTGCATTGACTGAATCTCAACTGGTTTTAAAGAGATGATCATTTTCATAGGAATAAAATAAACTATAATATTTGTTATTTAGTATTTAAATGTCCTATCATAGTCCTGTCACCACTGAAGTCCTCTGCAAAATTGCTGGAGATCCCACTGGGATCAGGATTAGGCCTTAAATGGTTTTTGATCAGGTATAAATTACTGTGAAATTTTTCACATGCAGCCAGCATACACAGTATTTGATACTGAGAGTGTGACTGGATTTGACTTCATATATGTGTGAATCTTACTGGCTTGTGTATATTTCATATGTCGTAGTTCTGTGACCAAAAGCATGTATCAGTTTTTTATAAATGAAGAGAAATATCTGGAATTGTGGAAGTAATACCACCTATTCTGCCATGTAACTCTGCTTAAAACCAAGGTGCAATGCAAGGGTATAACTACTAGTCCAAGAAAGGCAAAGGCTTTGTTGAAGATGGTACTGTCAGCTACTAAAGGTTAAAAGTGATTCAACTTACACAAAAATAGTTAGAAAAAAAATGGGTATAGCTGTCTTGTAGCTATGATTTGACAAAAAAAAAAAAATTCAAAAGTATTTGCACAACCCCCAGTGTAACAGTTCTGCCTAATTGCTAAATTATAACCCCTTTGCTCTTTCTCCCCAAGGACTGTAGTTGACAAATTGAAGAAGCAAGTTTACAAGGAGAGAGGTCTAACTGCTGGCTGACTAGCTGTGATGTTTGTTTTACTGTTTTTTTTTTTTTATTTCAAGCAAGCCATGTGTAATTTTCATTGTATGCTTTGCTAATGAGGTGTATCACTTGCTCTAACATAAAAAGCAAAGGCACAGTTCCTGTGAGAATTTAAAATCCATTTCTTAAATTAAGGCAGAACATAAATTAATTTTTGCATAGAATTTTAACTGATGTTTTATAAATGGCTTTTTTCTAATGTGTTGTTTTCTGTTGTCCTATTATCAGTGATTGGTAATGTGCTTGACATTCGTAATAAAGTAAAATTTTCTAAAGAACTGGTGGTAGCTTGATGAGCCATTGCAAGAGTCACCTGTGTCCTGTGTTGCAGAAGATTGATGCATCTAATACATATAGGGATAGTTCCACCTTGCAGCTGTGTTTTTTGTTCCCAGTGTCCTTCCATTTCCTCTGGAGAAAGCACCATCCATGGGAGCAGCACTTTTCCACTGTGTTCCCATCACCTGTGGAACAGGAAAGTGCCAGAGTGACCAGCTGCACTGTGCCCAGTGGCTGCTGCCCAGAGCTGTGGCCTGCGGAAGGCTGCTTTCAGTGAGTGGCTTAGCCAAACTGCTGTTTTGGTTATAGTGGAGTGCAATCATTAGCATCTCATAAAACCTAGTCTTAAAACGTCCAAGATGATACTTGAAAGATACTGACATGGACCTGAAAAATGGGTCTGTCCATGAAGTTTTCTCCTCATGAAAGTGTTCCTTGGTACACACTGTAGGACTTTGCTTACGTGAACAAGCATTTGTTTGAATTTGTGGAAGAAACAAAATCAAGAAACCTCTCTTTTTGTTGCATTTGGTCTCAATGCTTTATTTTTTGAGAGCTGGAAGTGAAACATATCAGCAGGTCAGGAAGTAATCAGGATCCCAGCATGCTGTAAAACTTTTCCAAGTTGTCCACACTGTATGCTAATTTAAATCCATGTTTAAGACACCTTTTCTAGTAGGATGTGTGGTGGCGTGACTGATGAACCTGGGAGGAGGTAAAAAGAACAAAAAAAGAGCAAGTCAGAAGGACCTCTGACTGCAACAAACAGAAAACAAGAATTCCTTACTTGTAGAAAATCCTAGTATTCTGTGTTTCTTTCACCCTTTTTACACACCAGAAGTATGGTGGGAAAACTGGATATTTTTTTTAATTATTATTACTAGTTTAGGCAAACATTTCTGCCTATTTCAATATTATCAAACTAAAGGAAATTTTTCAGGTAGTGTAGTTGACAGGAAAAGAAATCTTGATTTATCAGCCGGTCTGATTAGTAGCTTTACTTTATGATTTCATTTGATCAAATTCACACATACATCAAACTTCAATTTTAAAAGTAATGCTGCTTTTATCACTTTATCAGTCCTATTGGTGGGTTGTTTCTGAATCACTGACCTAGGATCCGTGTGTAATATACAGTCTGCATCTATTAGTGGCCACTTTATATACCTTTGTTCCTATGGTAACATTGTCTTTGGCCTAAGTTACTCCTTTCTTTTGGCACCTTTTGGCAAACCCGTGGTGATGTTAGGTCAATGGTTGGACTTGAGGATCTTAGATGTTTTTCCCAGCTGGAACAATTCTGTGATTCTATGAAAAGAGGATGTCATATTTCTCTGTAAGGGGAAAGCACAGTCATAAATCAAAATACATTTACTAATCCACATTCAGCAGAGATAGTAAGCCATTTTAAGAACCTGTTGTCTTCTGCAGTGGTGGTAAATGTTTTAAATTAATTAATATATCATGAATTACTATATCATCTATGCATCCTGGATCCGGTTTTATAATGTGTCATTACTATGTGCTTTCTGAGTTTTTCTTTACATGCATCTTCCCTCGCCCAGTATCTACTATATCTGCATAAAGTGCCTTACGGTAACAAAGAAATACTCTGGTGATATTCCAATATATTGTATTATTCTGTGGTATCCTTTCCTTTCTTGTTGAAAGATACAAGCATTAGATGCTTGGTTGTTTACCATAGTGCTCTATATTGATTTTCTGACACTTTTTGAGAAGTTTCTGCTTGTCATTGATAAAAGTACATAGATTTCTTCCATTGCAGAAAAGTTAGGTGAGAATTCATTGGAAGATTTAACCATGTGACCGTAAACACCATTATATGTCTATATTGCCTGCAAAAAAAGTCTTTCTCATGTTGGAACCTCATAAACTCCAGAGAGCGTTCCACTTGTTGCTTTCAGTTCTTACTTTTTTTTTTTAAAGCATGAAAAAAATTTGTAGTAACTCGTGTGACACATTGAAATAGCATATTAAGTATAATGAAAAAGGGAAATAATGCCTAGCAACTGTATTCCAAAGAAATAACTTTCTTGAACTGTTGAAAAATATCAGGCTTCCTCAGGAATGAAGGGGGGAAAAAAAGAAAGCTGTCCCAATATGGATGTGACAAACACCCTAGAATTGGTCTGATCCCTGGGCTCTCTCCTCCCCCTGCCGTCCAAGGTCCAGTAGGGGTTGAGGGGTGGGGGCACCCCACGTGGCCCCGGGACCCAGGGAGACCTCGGGCAGCACGTATGCGTGGAGCTGTTTGAACCTATTGGTCAGCTAGAGAATGCTGAATACCTATTGGTCAGTTTCACATGCGCCCTAGGGTATTTAAGAGGGGTACAGTGACTGTTGCTCCTTCTTCCTCGCTCTTCTCCTTGTTCGCCATCGTCTCCCCGCTGTGGCTGTGAAGAGCCCAGCCACGTGCAAAGCAGCATTCAGCAGGCAACATGCAGCGAAGCATAGCAACTCTCCAGGGAAGTGGCAAGGCTAATCCCCTTCTCTCTCTCTCTCTTTCCCCCTATCCGGGCTAAGTCGGTCTTTTCTCTTCTTCCCCTCGGGTTCGGGAAGGAGCGTGTTTTCCCCTCGCGCCCCGCGGGTACTTTATAGGCACAGTCAGGATCTATTTTGTATGTAACCTCTCTGTTTCCTAAGTTCTGACTGTTAAATCGTTGCACCTGGTGTTTTGAGCGATTCGTGCGTTTGTTTCTGCCGACCGGAACCCAAAAGAACCTTGGGGGGCACTAGGAACCCCCTCTCCATGGGATATCGAACCTAATTACATGATATCTCGTGACAAAAGCTCTTCCAACTAGAACATGATTCTTCAAGATGTGTGAAGCGCATGTTGATGTAGGAGTGAATGCTACCTTTAATGTAGACAAGAGAGAAGCTGCAAGAAAAAAATGGCTTAAGCAGTATGGTAGCTTGGATAGCAAATGAAGGAGAAGGAGAAGTAGAAGGTCCTGGGCTTTATTAATCCATTCTTGTACAATATGTTTTTTATGACTTGTGCTTCACTTTGGTCTTCTCAAAAATTACACCATGGGAGTAACACCCTCCCTTGATATGAAGTGACAGACCTCCTAGAGGTGAAAGCTCAGTATGATGTGGCAGTGCTGAGCACCAGGAATCTCTGACAGCTGTGACCAAAGCTCTGGATGGGAATTCAAGAGATCATAACAATTGTCCCCCTCTGATGTTATCTAACTTCTCTGGAAATTGGCAAGCATATGCTAGCACTTAACGGTGTTTGTGTTATGAATGTTTAAATAAGTTTTTTATACATACGCAGCAAGTCCTTTTACAATGCTTCTTAGAAAAAAAACATCAAAACCTAGAACTGAGGAAAAAGAATCTTGCTTTCTGTGTTGTGGTCCCATAAATCTTGCACTGAATGTCTAAAGCCATCTGCACTGGAGAACTATGTTTGCCTTCACAAGGAAGAGGCTGAACTGGCATTCACAACCCCCCTCATACTTTCTCTTTTGTACCTTCACCACAGCATCTGTTACACTCAGAAGTCCCACAGCAGTTTTCTCATGAGCAGTTTATTCTTGTTCAGGCTAATGAAATCACAGCATTCAGCATTCAGCACTCATTCACAGTATTCACTCTAAACAGGTTGCTGCTAAATCATCAGTCCAGGCTTTTGTACATGCTGGTGTCTATTGGGAGGTGTATGCCATGTACCAACAGGCATATATGTTTTCATGTGATAAAATAACTGGTACACATATTGTCTCTTTTGGAGATAAACTCTTAGATTTTAAGCAGGGTAGAAGGCTATTGGGACAATGTTAAGAGAGGCAAGTTCCACTGAAATGATAAATTTTATGCAGTTGTTACTGTTACAATTTGAAGAATAAGAAAATGGAGATACAATCTACATTTTGGGTTGGTATTTTTGTACCTTTTATGATTTCAGGAGATGATAGCTCTCGTGGTAATCTCCTGAAAAGTACAATCCAGTGAAGTTTTCTGATGTTTATTGTCTTTCTTTCCTTCTGCTCTCCTCCTCAGGTCATATCCATGGCTTAGATGTGTAACTTGTCCAATCAATGTTCTTTCATTTTATGTTCTTTAATTTCTTTAATGTGGTAGATACTTTATTTGTTCTGTTTGGGGTTTTTTTCTGTTTTGTTTTGGTTGGGGATTTTAAAATTTGGTTTGGTTTGGCTGTTTTTCTTCTATCTGCAAATTACCTTTTTAAATCTTACTCTTATTTTCTCCTTTTTAAAATAGACCTCTGCCTTATTTCTACTGTGTCACACTGTACTGTTTGTGTATCTTTTTCGACATCTTACTTCTTCAGGCTGTCCTATGCTTACAGTGGTCCTGTAAATAGGGGATTAAAAGAAAATTAAGATTAATTTGGTCTTGATGTATAAAGTAAGATACTGGAAGAAGCACAGGCTGTAGCCTGGTTGTTGAGAGCTGTGTGCACATAGCATTACCACTACATGATTGTTTTCCCTGTGACTCCTCTGTTTGCTGAGCTGTATGACAGGGATAGAACTACTTGGAAGGTGTGGTGGATGCTGAGCAGATCTGCTAGCAGATCCAATGTTTTAGGGAATCTTTAGCTGTGTAGTGGGAAGGAGCTCTGAGATACTGATGGGGAAAATCTCCACCTTTCTAGGAGCACTGCTCTTTCATTGCAGCTGTTACCAGAGCCGGAATAATCGTAGTAAAAATAGTTAGTCTCAGGAGTACGTTTCTTGCCTATGTGAATTCTGTTTCATACACCATGTGTACAGCAAACATATCTCAAAGCATTTATTGTGTATCCTTTCCTTGAAATTTGAAGCTGAGTGTTTCTTTTATTAAACAAGTTAGAGTTGGCTGGAGATAGAACTACATGAAATGTACTGGATTGCAATAAATATATCTAACAGTCTATATCCCATCATATCCAGAGATCTTGGCTTACTTGTATGGTGTAACAAAAGAAATCAAAACAGACCATGCAAAGGGTGGTAGTTGCCTTATATCATTATGATGGGGGTAAATGGCAGGGGAGAAAATAATTACTTAGATCAAATGACTGTACAATCAGATGACTATAATGACATCACAGGTCCTGGAATGCAAGTGGAGAGCTGGCAATACCTTTACTTCTGTTAGGCAGAAGAGCCTATGGCAGCTGCCAGCTCATCATACATAACTGTCCTCATAAGCACTGTTTGTGGATCCACGAATGCCTGGAATAAACCCAGATGTGTATGCCATGCTCCTACTTATTCCTTGTAAGTAATTTTGAGTAAGTACTGTGGTTGTGTGTACAAATACTATTACAGTTTTTCTCCAGAACTTGTACATTTTGTTTTATGCGTATAAAATTTCTTGCACTAATATTTATTAACTAAGCTGTACCAAAGTAAACTCCTGAGCAGAGGTAGGCAAATATTTTTTAATTAAGGCTTTTACTGTGTTTGTTAAAATAAGATCTCTTGTCAGAATGAAAGCTGAGTGGGAAGCTCTTTACCAGCTGAATGAAGAATGTTACTATTTCTATACATGTGTGTGTGAGTGAGAGCAAGAGCCGGCAGCTCCCAGCTGTGTGGGACCTGAGTTCCCATGCAAGTTGAAATTGCTGAAGTTATGCAATTGTTGCAAGGTATTCTCTGCTTCTCCATGCCAGTTCCTGCAGTTTTTGGCATAGTAAAGAGGCTTCAGTAGGCACAGGCCAGTGTTCTCAATTCATAAACTCTTAACTTCAAGTCGAAAATGAAACATTTTACTTTTTAAATACTACATCTCTGTGAAATTAAAAGCATTTCTCATGTTCTATACTTAAAGATTTTTTTTAAAGCAGCAGAACTTAAGAGTGTACTCCTACAATGCTGTTTCTGGTAATGCAAATACTTTTCATATGATGCAGACTATCTGAGAGTTAGTGGGGTGGTTATTCCTTTTCTCATCTTTAAGTTACTATACTGAGCTATTCAAAAAGTGAGGTTATTACTATGCAAGTAGTAGATAACCTGAGTGGAGACCCCAGATTCTCTAGGTCAAACTCCATAATTAATTCTAATCCTGAAGTATCTGGGAAGGAAAAACTTTCATTATGTCTGGAGAGTGCTCCGTTACACATAAATGAAAATGGTATGAACATTTATTCCTTTCAAGAGTATGCAATATATGCATTAATGCTGTTGTGTACCACTGACTTCAAGGAAGTCAAACAGGAAAATCAACATCAGTTCCAAACTCCTCAAATCTCAGAACGTTTTCTCACCATTCCAGCAATTTCTCATGTTTACTCCATCTGTTGTGCCTATATGCCAAGCAGAGAAATACTGTGTTTAGAAGAAGTGAAATCTCAATTTCCAGTAAAAATATTTGGATTCTGTAGAACATTACATATACACATAACAAAATGTTCCTCCATCTAAATGCTTAAAACAAATGTTTACATTAATTGTCATCTGCTAAAGTACCCTGAGAGCCCTGGGCACTGGGTGTTGACAAATGGAAGTTCATTTTTACAGCAAGTATACTAATGGGAATTCTTTTATGGTTATGGGAGGTCTTCCAGCTCCCTGATGGTCAGCAATCTCTTTGGCCTTGCTGCATCATCAAAAGAAATGCGCATACTTCTGCATTTTGGTATATAGATTTCAGACAAACCCATCTGCTCATTTTCCTTGTACATATAATAGCAAATGGATATTTTCTTCACTTCCTCACTGCTCCACTTCTTCAGTTTCTTTCTGAAATCACTTGCCTTAAAAACACTGGGAGAAATTCCAAGTTAAATGAAGGATTTCTCTGCGTACACATCTGTATTGCAAGTGGTGTCAGTTGATCTCTCTTTTCTGTCACTCCNTTTTTTTTTTTTTTTTTTAGTTTCTCTGTGTGTGGAGTACACCAGCCTGGTGTTTAGATTCAGAAACCCATATAATCTATGACTCAATTAAGGCTCAATTCAGTTGGCTGCCTACAATGCCTGTATGTAAGTGGCATGTGGTTGGTTTGCAGATACCTGGGTCTTGGTCAGTGTGTGGCCTGTTGAAGAAGCTAGGTCAATGTCTGTTTCCTAGAGCACTCCAAATTTCTTCCTCCTCCCTGCCCTGCGAGTTTGAATGGGGAGGAGAAGAAGGTGCAAAAACTGCTTTCCCCACCCCTGCCCTGTGAACTTGAAGGGGGAACAGCAAAAGGTGCCTTTCTCCACACATGTGCTGACCCCTGTGGAAACCGACACTGGGAATCGGACTGGTGGTTGGGTGGGTCCTCCTTTGCGCCCAGTATAAATGGCAAATGGACATTATCTGAGAAAGCATAAACAGAGCAAGGGAGAAGGCATGAGGTTCCCACCTTGAAAGAGTTCCCGCCTTGAAAGAGCGGGACTGTTTTGGACAATCCTTTCTTCTGGATGGCTCCAATCTATTTACATGGCTCTCGGTTTTTCACCATCTTTGCTTTGGGCATTCCCCCACTTCTGCACCATTCTGTGCAGCCTCAGAAGCTTGGCAAGTCCTTGGGTCCATTTGAGAGAGAGCTGCTGGCGGCACCCAGACCTGGCTGCTCTGGGACCCTACTGCAGCTGACTTCCTGGCTGCTATTCTGGCTGGGAGACACCCTAGCAATTTGGCTCTCCCCTGCCACTGCTGAAGCAGTGTGGCTTCCACAAATCTCTTGTCTTGTGGAAGCCAGTTCTCTGAGTTTGGCAGCTTTTCCACCTGCCTTGGACTTTTGCCATTTGGATTTGCAATTGGATATTGCTTGCAATGTCATAAGGCAGACAAGCAGAGAAATCCAGTAAGGGATCATCGCCGAATACCTATCTCACCATTGTGAGTAAAGCCTGCTGTTCTGTTAATTCTCTGCTCAGCCTGATTGATAGCGGGGTAAAGCTGTGTTTGTCACTTAGCCTTTTCCATTTTCTGGCTTTCTATATCTCTAAATTTGTCCATAGCATCCCGTGAAGATTTTCCCAATTGAATTGAGCCTGTAAATAAACCTAAAATAGTTCTGTATATAGTTTGGGGGCAGGGTTTTCAGGAAAATAAAATAATTCTATTTTTATAATTCCTGACTTGGCCACATTAATTCCCTGCCTCCATGACAGTCTGTCACTGAGTCATCAGATACGTGAGTTCTCAGAAATTACTTCCTTTTCTTATTTTTGTTATTGCTCATCCATCAGGTCACTGTATTGGTAAACTACGTATGTATGTGGAAGCAAATGAGTAAACACCTTTGGGCTATTAGACCTGGAAGTACATATGGGCTTCTGTCTAGACATGTGTAAGTAATTTATTTTTTGGTGGCCTCCTAACTAGCAGAATGAAAGTATCCAGGACCCATATGTAAGAAACAATGTTTGATAACAGCTTTGTCAATCTTGCAAACTTCCATGCTGGCATAAAATTACCTTGTAGTCTTCATCAACAAGTTGTATCCCACTCATGTATAGGTCGTACTTGGAAAGGTTTAATTACAGGCGTAGTTGAGACACTACATTTTGCATGAAAAGATATTTTTCTTTTAAAATATCAATTTAGACAGTGCAGCTGAGTCTCAGGTGAAGAAAATCAAGCCAACAAACATAAATAAGGTGGCAAGGTCAAGGCATGCAAAGTCATGTTGGCTGAAAGACAGAAGCAACTTACCATTCTATATTATTCAGGACTGAGTGTATTCTTTCAAATAAAAAAAACCCCAAAACTCAGAATTTGGAGGAGAAAAGCATTTGCTGAAAGCTATTCAGAAACAGCAGAGCTTTAAGAAGTCCTAGAATTACAGCTGAAAGAATATTGCATTGTGTAGTTCCCCTGTTCCTCATTAGAACAAGTCTGCCTAGTAAAGAAAGGGTAAAATACAGGTCTGAAGGGATACTTATCTTTCTAGTTGAAGCTATTTTGCTAGCTAACTGATATTTCTTCAAAATAGAGGAAGATACAAATCAATAAGCAAGTATTTACTAATTTTTAAAATAAAAATATCTTTCAATGTGATGAATAAACACATAAGCCCCAGTCCCTAAAAGAAAGCAGAAATTGGCTTTAATTTGGAAGGGAGATTTCTTCCAAACTGACTGAAGACAGGGCTTGAAATTCCCCTCATTGTGACACAAAGCAGTGAGAAAATCAGCTCTTCCAAGAACTGAAAATTATCTGGACTTACTCACCAAACCACTCTGAGTGCATGTAACTGCTCAGGGACCTGACATGAGTGGGTTCAAGGGGTAGAAGGGAATTAAGCCAGATCCAGCGTAGCCAGTGGTCCCTAGAGCTGACTTCAGAGCATGGGTGAGGTACCTGGATTTCCTGAAACTATTAAATAGTTGTTGAGGGAGAACTGAGAGGGAAAGGTTTAGGAAGGAATCAGCCTTGGATTCTGATCCAGAGGCACCTCTCAGTGCTGAGGAGGGGAGCAAAGCATCCATCCTGTTAGGCACATCTGAAGTTAGGCACATGAGGATTTTCTCTTGAAATTACATTCATATTGACATGTATCCTTTCCTATAAAGAGAGCTAATTTTGATAGTACTCACCCAAAATGTAAGTGAGAGCATTTGATTTCTGCTTGAGACTGAAGAGTTCAGTTAGACTGCAGAATTATTTGTACAGCCCAAGATGCAGGGCACTTACCCAGAAGTTGTGTGGGAAAATGGAAATCCTAATCCTGTTTACACATTTGAATGTCCATTGCCTACAAAAACAGGTTTGGGAAGAGACCTGACTGCAGTAATTTCAGTTAAATCCCCCTAGTCAGACCACTGTGTGGTACTCTTACCCTATTGCAAATGTTTACAGAGTGGAAAGAATTAAACAAGGAGTGACAGTACTTCTATATAGTCTTTAAGCTGGTGTTTTGGCTAGGAACTTGGTTATCTCCAAGCTAAAAAGGATAAAACTCCTTCCCTATTGACTGATATTTCCCCTAGCAGCATGCGTCCTAGCAGCTGTGCTAGGATGGATACTGCTGCAAACCTCTTAAAAATGGGTTACTGCACTTTGAAGAAGATTGTGAGTGGCAGACCTGGACGCAGAAGAGATCCTGAACTGAGGGTCGGGGCCGGATTTTTGTGGAGGACAGCCTAGCCCAGGAATCCTGCCTGGCTGAGAAATAAGCCATGTGCAGATTTTCTCAGCTTTGCTGGCCTCAGAGGACTCTTGGCATGTCCTGTGCTGCTACTGCCCTGCATCCTGGACCTTGCTCAGTCCTTCAGGCCAAACCTGCTAACTTCAGAGAGCTTCCCAGCAACCAGAATTTGTACTGACTGTGCCTGTAGTCAAAGAGGGGAGTTTCTATCCACCTCCTGGAGTGGACTGGGATTCTCTGAGCATGGTGCCTCCCCAGGGCTTATTGAGGTGTTTGGAGGTATTTGGGCCAGGCACAGATTGCACCACAGGGCCAGCAGGGCACTTTTGAGCCAGACTTTCTTCGTGATGTGCCCACGCATGGACAGTGAAGATAGAGCTTGAATTTGGGCACCAGACCAACTTCACATCTGCTTTTAAGAAGCAGTATTGCTGCTGTCTGAGCACTTGACTAACTTCAAAGGAGAAGGTGCTGCAGTGCTGAGGCTGATCTGCTCTCTGTATCAGGCAGTGTCAGGGAGGGTAAGGGGGATTTCAGGATCACAGGTTTTGACTAAAACATTCAATCAGTTCTTTTGTGGTTTTAGCCAGTTGCAGTCTTGGTCCTAAACTACTATCTACATAAAAGACACAGCCCCCCCACCTCAGTGTTTATAATTGTCCTATAAAATTTCTGCTATGATTCTGTCCTGAAAGACTATTAAATTGTTATGTTTCCTTTGTCTTACAACCTGTTATGTTTTTTTTCATTCTGGAAAAATCAAACAAAACTTTTGGAGAAAAAATATACAAAGGAAAAAGAGGGAAGGGAGAAAGCCAGCAAAGCAGATAAACCCATTACAGTCAAACAAATAAAATGCATATGCGTATACAAATGGAAGATACTAAAATAGGCAGTCAGAAGGCACAAAGCCATATAAACTTTAAATAGATAAATTATTAAAAGACAATTATGACATGTGACTTAATTATGAGACAATCTCCATGGATGAAAACCATTTGGATTTAGTAATTGGAAGGGGGTTGTTATTTTCTTCTCCTCCTCCTCCCTCTCCTCA
>VWZI01018409.1:0-15599 GCA_013396835.1 Psilopogon haemacephalus | reverse complement strand
CCTTTTTTGTTTTTTGGGTTTTTTTCCAAGGAAAGACATATGACAAAGAAACACATCATTGCTGTGGTATAAACTGCAAAGAGGGTTTTACTTATGCTCAATTTCTTGCTCAACTTTTTCATTCACTTTTCCACCTTTCACATTTTCTCCAAACAAGAATGGATTGCTCACTAAACTTATCTTTTCTACTGTTTGTGAGAAAAATTGTTGAAGTTTTTCTTGCTCATTATGATTTAGTATATCGCTACCATATCCTTAAGTAGTTCCTCCTCAGGTCCTAATCTACTTAACTTACTCCTGTCGTTTTTAACAGGAGTCGTCTTCTTAGCCTCCTTTCCTGAGCTTTTCCTGAAAGGCATGGTGTCATGGCATGATGCAGTGCTTTGTTTTCTATATTTTGTTTATTGTTGTGGTTTCTTCTTTCATTTTGCTAGTAAAAAATTGTATTTGACTGATTTTAACAGTTACATCCAGATTAAGTTCGAAGTCTTTGAGAAGTAATAAGAAAGCCACACACACATCCACACCTTTCTGTGTCTGTGTTTTCCCCCCTACATACATGCTCTGAAAATGTTGTGCAGCAGAAAAGACCTTGGAACAAATTCTTCCATCTCACTGTATTTAGGTATTTCTGCCTAGCTTTCCATATTTAAACCAATTACTCTTCTCCTAGAAGACTTTTTCTGGTGGTGCAGATTAGTTTCATACCATCAGTTTAGCAGATTTTGCTGAGAAGCTTCAAAAAAGATCAGGCATACTAAATTCCAATGATTATTCTTATCTGCATTCATATTAATGGTTTTTAGTTGTTTTGCTATGGTTTTATATTTACAATTTTAATAATTTTCCCTCTGGATGTTGACTTAGTTATTTAAACTGTTCTCTTACTTTAAATGTGTTTATTTTCTCATTCTCTACTCTCTAATTTTTTTAAAAAATTCTCTTTATCCTAATTTGCTAGTTAAAATGTCTCCATCATGCCTACAATTCTTTATAGCCTTTTTTTTTTTTTAACTAGCTGCACTTTGATTTCTGTACTAATAATTATTCAGTTACTTTTTATGGATTTTCTGCTTACATTTTGGCAGTCATGTAGTTCCATCTCATTCTTGGAATTTCATGGGGGTTTTTTTCCTATTTCCTCTCAAATCCATGCTTTAATTTACATAAACTTGTTGAAAGCATTAAAATAGTAAACAAGATTTTCTCCATGGAGTACTTTGAGACTTCTGTATTACACAGCCTACATGTATTATAAAATATTTGTGCTTTCATCGAAGTCAAATGTATTGTGTCTCAGAGAAAATCTTTAACCAATAAAACCCTTGTATTTCTTTTGTATTTCAATGTGCAGTAAAATACCTTAGATATATTTAAGGCATGTCAGTTTTATTTCTATATATAAGAAGTTTTTGTTGTGCTTTGAAGATATGTCTAATAACATTCTGATTCAGAGGGGAAAAAAAGGGAAATATAGTAAAATACAAGAAATATAAAATACTCTTCAATGACGGGAAAATTGAAATTCCACTGAGAGCAAGAGCAGATATATTTCAATGAACTAAGAAGGGACCTAAGGATGGAGGTGTAAAATCAGAAATATGAAGGTTCAAGTAAGTTTAAAACCCAAAAACCTTCAGGTTAAAACTAATTCTTTTGCCTGGAAAAGTACTAGCTGCTGTGCTTTTGGATATTTGCACTGTTGGACCAAAAAAAAAATAGCTTTTGTCAGTTTGTTACTGTTTTAATTGCCTGCAGACAACGACTTGTCCCTACTAGAGGTGTGCTGTTTAGTTCCTTACCCTAAAGAGAGAAGGAAGCCAAAATGCTACCAGAATAGGTACAGACATAAACAGGCTATATTTTCTTTTCCTTCTGCTAAATGCTTTTATTTTGCCCTTCTATCCCTGTAAGCATGTGTATGCACCACAATATCCAAAAGGGGTCAGTCAATGTCTAACTTTTTCATACTTTTGAAAAAGTTGAGGAAAATACAGTGTGAGTCTCTGGCTCTAGTAATTTCTGCTCACTTTTAGTCTCAGAGGAACCATCAGTACATATGTGGGTTAATAATGTGGTGGAATACTCTGTGAGTCTGATGAGCCCTGGAAGCTTTTCTGTAGTGCTCTGGGAGCCCTTTACAACGGCACTTTCTTGTGAATTATAAGTCAACAGATCCATTTTCCCAGTTTCCTCAGTGCTGAGTCCTGGAAGCATTGCTCTTTGAAATGTATAAGCACCAATACAAAGAAGCAGAGTCCTCAGGGCATTTTTATATATATTTTTTTAATCACTAGTGTAGATGTCTTGCTGGTCATCAAAATAACAATCAGTTATTGACTCTGGCTGGACTAAGCAAACAGCATTTCCTGCCCAAGCAGCAGCCACATTTGTTTTCTTCTGGTAGTGTAGCCTCAGACCCCCTAGATAACCTAGCACCTTCACATTTCCAGATCTTCTGCTTCATGCAAATATATATTTCTCATTTTTCAGTCTATCCACTTCCTTCTCAAAGTTTCCTGCGCTTCTTGAGAGAGTTTACTAATAGGACCTCTTGTAGCAGACTTTTATATTTTCTTTTCCTTTGTGACTTTCAGTGGATGTAAGGTCCAGTCTTTAGAAAATCCTGATCAGTACATGCTTATATTCATTGGTATTCCCATTTGCATATAGCTTCCACAGAAGCAGGGTTATCAACATTATTTTCATACTAAATACAAAATACAGCAGCTACTAGGAGGAAAATTAACTCTGTCACAGCTGAAATCACAAGAGGCTGCAATACTTGATATGTTAAAGGCATGATGAAGAAGGGATCAGAAAGCAAAGCAGAAAAGGTGCCCAGGAGCGACAGGCAAAGAACATAGAAGATGAGTTGTTATAAAGCCACTCATCACCAGTACACTAATCAAGGCAGAAGTAATGGAGATGATAGATTGGGAAATCTTCCTTTTACTGACCTTTTGCATTGTTTGAGAGCACAGTTTTTTAACACAAATCTGATTTTCTATTTGTGGTATTCTTGAGAGAGGGGAGGAAAAGAGGAATGGTTAGACTGAGCCTAGCCTTAGGCAAGTAATAAACAGACTAGAAGGGTTCCATACACACCACACGTTGCCATACAAACTATGCATCAATATAGCCTTGGGGGATGTGATCTGCTACAAACATCTGCATTTTGTGAGTTTGTACTCATCTGGAGCATGGTCATGTTTCAGGCTGTCTGACCCATTTATGCTTTTAGATTCTGTAGTTAGTTCTTCACCTTTACTGGTGTCAGGTCAGGTCATCAAATGACAGTGAGTACTCAAATCTACTTCTGAACCTTATGGCTTCTGTTGTCTGAAGCAACCATTACTATCCTAATAGTAAAACTATTTGCTGGTGACATGAAAGCAAAATGTTTTGGCTTTCTTTTGTTACCTCTAATAATTAGCCAATGAGAATCCTGCGTAATTTGCAAGAACTTACATCATGGTGTAGTTCCATCATAGAATGTTGGGGACAATATATAAAACTTGCTTTGATTGAGCCAGAAGTTGGTGGATTTGTGTGAGTTTTATTTCCAGTTTTATATCCTGTTTGAACAGATTTGTGTCACTGGATTCTGAAACTGCATATGGAAAAATAGAAAAAAAAGGTAAAAAATGCTTAGCTTAACTAAAAGTACTAGCTGGTTTTGCCTATTACCATGAAGCAGAGTGAGATGAGTCATTTTCTTCCATTTTGTGCTGTACAATTAACAATGTTAACCATGAAGCGACAAGAAAATATCATAAGTCAAAAGTTGAACATTATAGTAATCCAAGTCCTCAGAACTTGTAAATAACCTTTTAAATCAGAAATTGTTATTAGCAATTATACTGAAGATTATTTTGTTGTAATACATTGTAATCATAGAATCGAATCAGAATCATTCAGGTTGAAAAAGACCTCTGGGATCATTGAGTCCTTCCATTGAAGCTACTCTACAAAGTTCACCCCTAAACCATATCCCCAAGCACCACATCTAAATGACCTTTAAACACATCCAGGAATGGTGACACAACCACCTCCCTGGGCAGTTCATTCCAGTATCTGCCCATTTTTTCTGAAAAAAATATTCCTAATGTCCAGGCTAAACCTACCCAGTTGCAGCTTGAGGCCATTCCTTCTTGTGGTATTGCTAATTACCAGTGAGAAGAGACCAGCACTAGCCTCTCCACAACGTCCTCTAAGGTAGGTGTAGAAAACGATGTCTTACTTCAGTCTCCTCTTTTTCAAGCTAAACAGCCCCAGATACTTCAGTCACTCTTTGTAAGACCTATTCTCCAGGCCCTTCCCCAGCTTTGTTGCCCTCCTCTGCATTCAGTCTAGCACCTCAACGTGTCTCTTGTATTGAGTGCCCATAACTGGACACAATACCTGAGGCGTGGCCTCACCTGAGTAGAGTACAAGTGGATAATCACCTCACTGCTGTTACTGGACACAGCATTTCTAATACAAGCCAGGATGCCACTGGCTTTCATGGCCACCTGGGCCAAGATGTTAAACAGAAGTAGTCCCAACACTGAGCTGCCAGATGGATTTAACTCCATTGGCCACTACACTTTGGGCCTGCCCATCCAGCCAGTGATCATAAGCGCATCCAGCAGATCATGTGCTCATCTAAGACATGAACAGCCTGTTTTTCCATGAGAATTCTGTGGGAAACAGTGTCAAAATCATTGCTGCTCTTTTCTTTAATTGCTCAAATACAAAAAATGCAAAACAAACTAGGAAGTTACTTAGCATATGTTCTTCCACCAGTTAAAACTGCCAGTAGCCATCTAATTTCTAGCCAAATTGCTTACACAGATTGCTGAGTTGGAAAAAGAAGTACATGTAGCTGACAAAGAGCTTCCATGTGCTTCACAGATCTTGGGGGATTCTTGCTTCACGACTCCGAACTAATAGAACTACCACATGTGTTGGCCACCAAAATGCATCTTGTTACGCAGAATCACAGAGTGTTAGAGGTTGGAAGGGACCTCCAGAGATCATTGAGTTCAACTCCCCTGCCAAAAGCAGGATCACCTAGAGTTGCTATGGTCATTGCCAGTGGAAACTTTTTTCGCCTGATGTTAAAACGTAGTGCTTCTTTCCGTAAACATGGCAAGAAGAATTGGGAATTTCCTTATGAAGACACACTGCTATAGCTCTGTGCTGTATTTTAGCATAATGTGTTAAAAGTTTGTGTATACTCTCTTTAAAAAAAAAAAGTAACTATAATCATACTGCTATGCAGTTGAAACACTCTGCAACAATGGCAACATGCCATGAAGTTTGTTTCTTTGATTTTTAATTTTTTTTGTGCTCTCCAGCATTTCGTAAATGTCATCAAGGTCTTTGAGAAAAACTAGCTTTTAAAGAAGTATTCGGCTCTGAGGAAAAGGACCTGGGGGTCTGGGTGGATGAGAAGCTCAACATGAGCCAACTGTGCACACGCGGCTCAGAGAGCCAACAGTGTCCTGGGCTGCATTACGAGAGGCATTACCAGCAGGGCAAGGGAGGTGATTCTCCCCCTTTACTCAGCTCTCGTCAGACCCCACCTGCAGTACTGTGTGCAGTTCTGGAGCCCCCAGCATAGGAAGGACATGGAACTGTTGGAGAGAGTCCAGAGGAGGGCCACGAAGATGATCAGAGGGCTGCAGCACCTCTGCTATGAGGACAGGCTGAAAGAATTGGGGCTTTTCAGCCTGGAGAAGAGAAGGCTTTGAGGAGACCTTATAGCAGCCTACCAGTATCTGAGGGGGGCCTACAGGAAGGCTGGGGAGGGACTACTCACAAGGTCTTGTAATGACAGAACAAGGGGGAATGGGTTCAAATTGGCGGAGGGGAGATTTGAATGGGATTTTAGGAAGAAATTCTTCGCAGTGAGGGTGGTGAGGCACTGGAACAGGTTGCCCGGGGAGGTTGTGTCTGCTCCCTCCCTGGATGTGTTCAAGGCCTGGCTGGATGAGGTCTTGAGCGACCTGATCTAGTGAGAGGTGTCCCTGCCTGTGGCGGGGGGTTGGAACTGGATGATCTTTGAGGTCTCTTCCAACCTAAACCATTCTATGATTCTATGATTCTATGATGCAATCCTTAATGAAATTGTCAAATCCTTACTACTGGAGTGATAGAATACTTTTGGAGGCTGATTACATGGAATTAGGCAGAGAAGCACATAGAGCATTCACAATGTGTGCTTCTGAGGAGTGTGAAAGGAGCACAGCTTCATCCTTTTGGATTCTTAACCGCCAGAAAAACTGTAACCGAAAGGAAAACTGGAACTTTTCACTTTTCCAGTCGATGTATTCTAGGGGCCATCTGACCATTGCTGTGTACCTTCTGTTTCCCTTTATGCAGTGTATTTTATTTTTAAGCTTCTACCAAAGGGAAATGGCAATTACTCAGTATTTACTTTTCATTCCTACAGATAACAACAGAAATGAACACAGGTAATGCCATATTGCATTAGATTATCTGGCCATCCTGCCAGTTATTCTGTGCCTTGCAGTGACCAGTAGCAGACATCTAATACGAATTTGATAGAATGTGTTTAACCTGCTTATTTCCCCAGGGTGAGTTCTTCATTTATGGTGATCAGTCTGTAGCATTTCTTGAACTGAGTGGTCTCACAAAGACTGTCATGCCTCTGATTGATCTATTCTCCATGAAAGTCTTTTTGTGCCTATTGGAACCTTTTGAACATCCAGTGGTCATGAGTTCCACAGGTGAATTTTGCATGAGATTTAATTATGTGAGAAAAATTACTTCCTTTGTTTTAAACTTTCTGCCTGGTAAATGGGGTACTCTCTGATTATTATACTAAGGAAAACAGTGATTAGTCCTTTATTCAATTGCTCCACATATTTCACATTTTCATAAACATTTTGTATCTCTGTCTGTACTGAAGAGACTTCTTACATTAAAATGAATGTGTGTCTTTTGTCCAAAACATGCAAGCATGCATAATGGTGGAATGGTGAAGGTAATGATGCTCTTTATGATAATAACAAAAAACAAAATTACTGTGGTTCCATTCCTTTTCCAAATTAGTGGGATATGTGGCCAGCCAGTACTTCTGACTACAGCGCTATTTCAAAGTGAGGCTCTGCTTCTATGTATGCTTTTCTCAACATATGCCTAGCCAGGCTATTTCTGTGACTATATGAATGCCTTTTACTTCAGGGATTCTGGTTAGATTTCTACTGTCAGTTACTCTATGACCTTTCCTTTCTTCAGTCTAAAATAAGTGTATGTCTCTGATTTTTTTTTTTCTTACTAATCAAATAATTTAAAGGCAACATTTAATTTCTAACTACTCTAGACATCATCTGACCCAGTCACTATTAAAGCTACACTATGTCTTCATGACCTACTTAGATATTAATAGGGTAGAAGTGCAAATACTTGATTAACAGAATTTACACCAACAGAAAATGAGATTTCTACATCCATCTGCTTTGTGCAAACATCCAAGTCACTTCATTTGCAGATCAGATCCCAGATGTACTGTGTTTTCTATTTCCAAACACGGCACTTTCATTCATAACCAAAATAATCATAACTGCTGCAAACCCAACTTTTATCATATGAGTGCTTTTAACCTGTTTGTTTTTGGGTTTGTATTTTCTGATAACCTATTAATATTTTTCGGGTGTACACAATTTACAATCTGTTAAAGAAAGCAAGTTGGGAGGGAAGGGGAAAGTCACAGTCACTGTCTCAGTCATATTAAAATACACTGAAATATTGAACCTCTCAGGCTTTGGCTTTTGTTACATTCTCAGGCCAGGTTCCTTAGGTTTTCCAGAGTTTTGGTGATTCTTGGTTATGTTCCATCAAGTTGGGGCCAAGTTTTAAGTACTCTGGAAACTGGACTTGGTTCAAAACAGAATAATTTATAGTTGGGGACAATATATAAAACTTGCTTTGATTGAGCCAGAAGTTGGTGGATTTGTGTGAGTTTTATTTCCAGTTTTATATCCTGTTTGAACAGATTTGTGTCACTGGATTCTGAAACTGCATATGGAAAAATAGAAAAAAAAGGTAAAAAATGCTTAGCTTAACTAAAAGTACTAGCTGGTTTTGCCTATTACTATGAAGCAGAGTGAGATGAGTCATTTTCTTCCATTTTGTGCTGTACAATTAACAATGTTCAGGGATTGAAATACTGTAATTTTCTGGCAAGCTGAGATGGTGTTCTGATAGAATCACACTGTGATTTTAAATTGTTCAGTGTCTGCTGGGGCATATGTATGTATTGTACACCTACCCAATCAGTATGAATCTCTCCATGATCCTCCTACATTATGTAGAAATAATGTAGCACATATGCTAGAAAACATCTGAGATCTATTTTGGAGTAGAACATGTAGTTCTCTCACACACAACATTTGGAATGGTTTACCTCTTCCATGTTAGAATGTTTCTTACTCAGAGAGAGGTCACAGATGAACAAAAGACAATTTGACTGAAGGCCTACATCTGAGGGAGGATGTGTGATTGCAGAATTCCACAGTATTGTCGCATATGCGTATTTTACTGGCTGACTTTTCACTGAAGGTTTTCAGCTTGTCTTGAAAACAGTTCCTGGAGTAGCAAATAGACTCCAGAGTTCTAAAATGTAGCCTCTGTAAGAGCCCACAATTTACTTAGTGTAAGTGAAATGGAGAGGCTTGGATCCCAGCAGACACAAGGACCTGTGAAGCTGGGGCCAGTACACACTAGAGGGTGCTGCTAGTATAGGAGGAAAACATGAGCTGGTCCAAACAACGCATAAAGGACCAATAAGGTATTATAAATTATAATCTAATTCTTATCTGCCAATTTAAGTCAGTTTACAAGATCAGGTGTCTCTGACTTGGCACAGCTTAATTCAGAAACAGACTTAAGGCAATTTCTCAAGAATTTTTTTTTTAATGCAAACTTTATCTCTGCTTTGTAAGCTGGCTGCAAAAAAAATTGTTTTCCCAGTTATAGTTGCAAATTTTGTAAAATTAATATCAGTGGCATTTGAAAGACTGATTACAGTGTGTGAGATTAATAGCAGCTTCATTTTAAACTGAGAGGATAACATGTCTGTTTCCTTGAAAATATCTTATAACTGGGTTTTGAGGATTTGGGATTGTGATTAGTAAGTGCTTTCAATCAATCATCTACAATATTTGTGTAAAATCATTATTTGGATTGCAAAATAAAAAAAAAAGGAGGCAGACAGTTGAAATTAAATGCTGCGATATTTTAAAGTAATTGTTTCTTTACAAAAGTGACATAAACTTTCAGAAGCCTTAATTTCAGTGGTGTTTGCTCTTACTAGGACAAATTTTGAGAGGTTCACAGGTGCATACAGAATTGAATGTTTGTGTGGAGTCCCATGAGGCTGAACATTTTCATAATTTACAGTTTCTCCCCATTACTGAAGATAATTTTATCTTGTTATTCCCATATTCGCACTCAAAGTGTACATTACATGACTTTGTCTCAATTCAGCCCTCAGTAATTAGTTAAGAGATTTCTTGAGGGTGTGATTAAAGTATATCCTAATTGTTAAAGGTGTTACCTGATGTTTTTTTAATTTAAATACAGACTATATGGGTAAAATTTAATGCTTGGACAGGTGGGTGCAGCAAAGAGAGAAATTTCCTGTAGTCTAGTTTGCAAAATCACCTCTGAAATTATCTTCCAGGTTCAGCGCTAGTATGTTAGGAAGTTGTCATGGTAGACCTGGTTGTTTATGTGCGGCAGTCAAAATATACATTTTGCATTACCATTCATTTCCAAACACATGCAATAAAGTCACATCTGCACCAAATGTTCTACTCCCCCAACTTGTTTTGCTCCTGTTTTCATCCTGTGGTAAACAAAGTACAGGCACTTGCCATATGCCAACCTTGTGCTAGGCCTGTGCTCTCCCCCAAATATGGGTATAGCAAGCCTGTGGCTTCACCCAAATATGGTAATGCTTGGCTAACTGCCATGCTTATTGACTAATCTATGTCCAAATGCCCATTAGTCTCAGGCATTGATATAAAACAGATGAGCATGTAACACAACATGCCTCTGCCGTTATTCTGTGCTCTGCCACTGTATCTGTGCCTGTGCTGCCTACCGTTACTGCCAGCTGCCACTGTCAGTGAAAATGCCTTATTATATAGAGCAATATAAGCTATAACTCAGAACAGCCTGAAAACTGCTTTGAGTTTGCCAGGAACAGCTCTAATTGCTTTCATGCGATAGATGCATAGCCAGCGTGACACCATACCGAGACTACACATCACAAGATGTCTTGCCTGCATGTGTTGAGAAAAGCAGCCCTGGAGGCACACAGATTGTCTGTAGAAAGCCAGGGCCAGGTCAGTGATTGTCTGCTCCCTTTCCCCAGCATCCTGTGAAGCCTGGGAAGAATCAGGAGTCTCAGCGGCCAGCAAGGCTGATTGACAGAATTCCCTGCAAGTGTTTGGGTACTATCTCAATCTGTTGATAATCCCACAAATTGGGAGAGAAATAATATTTGTGAGTAAATACCTTAAAACTTTGTCATTTACCTAGCCTTCTGTCATAAGCAGAAAAGGCCCTGAGTCCATCTAATGGGTATGTGGGATAAATAACCTCAAGTGTTACACTGACCACAAGAATTTCCTCTTCCAGTTCAATTAATTCAGTTAATGTTTAAAGATTGCTAGTTGATACTAGATCTAGATAACCTTTAAGTAATGCAAATGGACCTAGTTATTATTAAAATTAGTTGTTAGGAGTGGAGAGAGTTTTTAATATAAACATTTAATAAACAATATTAATTAAAAAAAAATCATCTCACATTAATTAATTACTCCCCTCCATTACAGAAGTACAAATGTCCAATACTTCAGGATTTTTTCCAGCATGTGCCTCAGGAATGACAGTGAAAATTTAATGGTACTTCTGATGAGATGACCTATTTATGATAACATTAATTACTTAAACTTTGTTCTTTGTAATTAAAAATTTGAATATCTTAAGTGCACACTATTTACTCCAAAGTGAACAATACTTCTCTGATTCCAAGACCACACAATGACTTCTGCATATCCCAAATGGCACTAGATGCCTATATGAGGACAAGCTAATTGAACAATGTGTACTAGTAAATAGAACGGATATGGTTTCCTGGATATTTTAGAGACATGCCTCATTTGAGAAACAATGTAAAAAATGTTTACTTTTTTACTTATACATGTCTTCATTTATACTCTTAACATAAGCCCCTGGAAAACAGTTAAGCTGCTATCCTTCAAACTCTTATCAAGAGGAAGCCTTCAACTCACAGTGTAAGTACAGTAGTCACAGACGTTATTTCCTTATCAAAAGTCAGTGGAGTGTAGCTGTTGCTATTTCCTAATCAGAGAGCTGTTTGGGAAACTGATGTGAAGCTCATCTGGAGTCCTAGGCAATCCAGCCTAGCATTACTACCTAGACAGTTCGGCTGATATATTCAATCCCCAGACATATTAAAGCATTTGGAAAAACTCCAGTAGACTCCAATGGGCTTACATCAGGCAATTATATGATGGCTGGAGGACTGGAAATTGATGGGATTTTACTTTAAGTAGAGTTCTTTTGAAATCAGTGTAAAATGATATGGAAGTATCTTAGCAGACATGTGTGGTTTGCCCTAAGTACTGCCATTGCATAATATTAGGGAGTGAATAGACTTGGGTTTAATCAAATCTTTCCTTCTGAGTCAGGTGGGGATATAAGCTTTGCAGTGTAGAAGCTGTAAAAGGGAGTTGGTACTATCACCTGACTGCTGCCATCTGCCTTGTGCCTACACATTGATACACTCACTGTCCCCCTCAGGGCACTGCAATATTTATTTTCCTAAGATGGTTTCTGTATTGCATTTCCCCTAAAAGAGTTTCCTTTATATTGGCAAACTGACTATTTGACATGGACAATTGCAGCTGTAATTTTCATGACTATGTTAAAAAATGAAAATTTACAATCTCAAGAAAGCCTTAGCATTCTGTATTCCCTGAATGCTAGGTTAATATCAAGATTCTTTGCCTGTCTGTGACTGAAGCTGTGAATTAATGCATACTTTCCTGTGGCCAGCTGGGATTAACTCACAACATGTAAATGATATGTTAGAAACAATTATCCACTCTTCATTTTCCCAAAGGTGTTCTGAGCCTTCACAATTAAATGTATGAACTGCCTTACTGAACTCAATGAGACTACAAGTGAAAGATTTGGATTGAATCATATGTAATAACGTAATTCAGGGCTTTCTAATTGATTTATTTCAGTCTATAACATGCTATAAGTTATGCAGAATATAAACCACTTCTGATGTAATATTAAAGGATGAAATTGTGGTTTTGAACTATTACTAGCTAGAAATTTTCAGGTTCATAAATAAGTATACCAAAGTCGGAGTCAATCTGAAAAGCAATTCTGTAGGCATTTTATTTTTCTGGCCAAGCATTGTAGCGTTTCTATACTGATGCTTTCTGTTCAGGTTTAGAGTTTCCCAAATGGACAATAACTTTTAACAACACAGATTTTTATTTCTGTCTTTTATAGACTCTCCATCTCTCTCAGGAATGTCATGAAGAAGCTTTGATGGATAGAAGGTTAAGTCATGAACCAGCATTGACTTTTCAATTGGTTTAGTCTGTAGTGGTCTGTCATATATATATTCTACTACACTCAAAGAGTTAACACAATTTTTATATCATGTGTTGATGCTAAGAAATCAGTTTTGACATTCATGGATGCTTATTTCTGTAAGGAAGTACTTCAGTTATTGCTTTTGTCTTCTATTAGTTTCCTTTTTGCCAAGAAGCTTTTTTTTTTTTTTTTTAATTACTTGCTAATATATTTTCCAACAATTTTAGTTTGTTTAGCTAAATTTTGAAGCCCACTTAATAATCTGGAAGGGAATCTTGGCAAGAAACAAAACAGATCTTGAATTAGTTGTCTGAGTCCATATTTACACTCCTTTAAAAAGACTAAGAAAACATTTCAAAGCAGTTCAAAGAGAGGGAGTAGAACATTTGGTGCAGATGTGACTTTATTGCATGTGTTTGGCAATGAATGGTAATGCAAAATGTATATTTTGACTGCCACACATAAACAACTTTGTTTCTTATTGGTTTTAAGGGTGATTTTCTCCTTTGTTTCATGGTGTGTAGTGATTGCATTTAAGCAGCTGAATTGATCCTAGGTTTTGGGTTATTTAGGGGGCTTTATTTGAGCTTAAATCCATGTTGAGTGTTAAGTATTCATTATATGCTTCACTGCAGCTTTCATACAGTTTCAATTATTTTAGTAGGTTGTGCAGTATTAATAGATCATAACAGCACACAGGTTGTGAGCAGAGTTTCAATGCAGTTGGATCTTCTACGTATTTGTATTTTGAGTAAATAGTTAATAAAAGTTAAGCTGTTGCTGCAACTCTAAGATGTTTTTAAAAAAGAAATCTTTCTTTTGTTAAATTATTTCCACCAGCATAATGAGCTCTTGGACAAGTATGGTTAACTTTTTGTTACCTGGAGATCATAAGTTTGTGAGTAGGACTGACAGTATACCATATAACACATGTTTTTTAAAGTTTTGTTTCTTTTAAAGTTTTTGTTTGTTTATTTTTAAAGTATCTGGGCAAACAAGTAAGACACTAGTACTGAAGTACTGAGCTTTATCTTGCAGTTATATTCCTCTCCTCAGCTTTTGGCAATCAACGGCTTAGGGATTTCCTGAGCTATAAGCAGCATCTGGACTGTCATATTTTAATAGCCACTGGTGGAACTTTTCTCTGTGAATTTTTCTAGTCTATTCTTTTACTCCATTTATGCTTTTGGCCTTAATAACATCCTGTGGCAATGAGTTCCAAGATGTAATTATGTGTTGTGTGAAGAAGTACTTCCTTTCATTGATTTCTAAATACTTGTTATGGGCAAAGCACGTTCTCTGCTGAGTGATAATACTGATTTCTGTACTGTGCTGGGAAGCAATCACACCCTGGACAATAGGTGTTCCCAGCAGTAGGCCAATGTGGTTATACGTGGACATTAGAAGAGTGACAGGAGACAAAAGAAGTGTGCAGTGGCCTCATGTTTGTTTGACTTTGTTCCATCGTGAGACTATGTGTAAGAACATTATACCCTTAAATAGCAACCACACTGCTGGGTCATTTATTGATGATGTTTAACAAAGTGGACAAGTGTTTATTGGAGACTATTCCTTTTCCCTTACTTTGCAAGTGAACTGAAATATAAACTCTAATTTGCCATACATAGTTAGACATGAGTTTCCATTGCTCTCTGTTCAACAATGTACAGTTAATATATTATGCACTAAACACTTGTGTTTGCAGCATAGAAACATTGTTGTCTGACCTACAGGATATACTTAATGTGTCACAGACTTCAGGGTCATTTTTTTTTTTCTGGACAAGAACTTAGAATGAGCAGCTGTGTGGCAGGATGTTGTTTATCAAACCATGCCCTTGAGCATGAGGATCAATACTTTTGTTGCTAAAGATGTTTTATTTGGTAATAAAATCTTTACTAGATATGCTGATTTAATAGGAATTGCTAATTTCTTAGAATTTAGGATTTTACTTATGCAACAAAATAAGGTTATGGGGAGCTATTAACCTAGCATTAATATAGAAATCCATGCCTGAGAGGTAGGAAAAAAATTTACATACTAGATCCATCTATTTGTGTCGGCAGTGTCAGCAGCAATGGCAGTTCAAATCAACTGTCCACATTTTAAAGCATGTTCACTGCCAGTTCTGCTAAGTTAAGCTTCCTATCTTTATAATTAACTGTAGTGAACATCTGATTGGCTTAGGTTAAGACTCAGAAGTTTACTATGTGTTCCTGCAAAGGGAGAAAAATACAGTTTCTTTGGACTCTGGCTCTTCTATGTAAGTGGTCAGGCTTTATGCTGAACTGCTGCAAGTACATAAGAACATAGTGGTTAGAGCTGAGTTAAAAGTAGTCACGGCTTTTATTTCTTTTACCTAGGTTCTTTGTATGTTCTTCACAATTGGTGGAATTGCATTGAATTTGACCACAATGCTCAACTGTATGTACCTGGGTTTCTCAAATTATATTAATAGGAGCTTATTTCCCTGTTTGGAAAATAACCTAGATGATAAATAAATATAACCATGCATATTATCTGATTAAAATCAAATCTAGGAGCAACTGAGCTTGTTATTCTGTGAAAACAGAAGGTGGACTCCTCTTGAGGCTTGGTAGAACTGAACAGCTGAAGAGGAAAAAAAAATGTCTAAAATCTCTTAAAAATACTGCAGCATAGAAGAAATGGTATGTATAACTGACACTATAAAAATATTTAGCTTTTAAATTAAAATCCATAAATAACTGTGTTAGGTGAACTAGGAAGGATTTATAGGAAAGTATTTTTAAGTGTTCAGGACAGACTTAAAACTTCTAGCCATATGAACAACATGTTTACATGTTGACTGAAAACAATGTATATTTTTCACTGTCTGTGTCACGGGACTGGGCTAATTAAACGCAGTATCCCGTGGAACAAGGGGTCCTAGTGCCCTCCTCGCCGGTTCTTTTAGGCTTCGG
>VWZI01018408.1:18555-32313 GCA_013396835.1 Psilopogon haemacephalus | reverse complement strand
ATGATTTAGCCCTCCCCCTATTTCCCCCCACCCCCTTTTCTGAATTCATCTTTTCTAGAAAAGATCTGGAAAACAACAAACAACAACAACCAAAAAAAAATCACCTGGAATATTATCACCAGACCTCATCTCCCTCCCTCCCTAATTAAAGACACTGATTTCCCTTACATCTCTTCCCTCTCCTCCCCAACCCTAAACCCTTCCCCTCAACCCAATACCACCAGTAAACAGCAAAAGGAAAAAAAAAAAAAGCAAACCCAAAACAAACAACCCACCCCAGAAACAAACAAAACCTACACACATGCTACGCTGTAAAAATGCAGAGTTAACACTATTGGGAAGAAGGCTGTGGGTTGCTGAGATGGTCTTTGAAGAACAAGCAGTATCCATCTGCACTCCTCTCATTCCCCAGCCCACCCCATCCCCAACTGATAGTCCTTCATGGAAGGGGTTTTTGCTTCCTCTCCCACAAGCTGCAAAAAAATCAGCAGCCTTGAAACAAAAGCCCTCTCCCCACTCCCTAACACCCCTCCCTTCCCCTCCCCAATTTGAGCAGGGCTGCTTTTGCAATTTCCTTTCCCCCTAACTCTTCCCCCCTTTTCCTTTGCAATTTCCATCCCCTAACTCTTACAACCCCCTTCCCACCCTCACCCCCTCTTTTCCCCCCTCCCAAATTGAGCCGGGCTGGTTTGAATCTGCACACAGCATGAAGCTGCAGAAAGCAGTTGAGCAGCTGCAGGGCACAGAAACCATACTGGGTTCTCTTCAAAGGGCATCTTCTGCAGCCATCTCTCTGCTCCCAAGCGAGCAGAGGAGCTGCCTTCTCTTTCTCTCTCTCTCTTTTTCCCTCTTTGCTCAAACCCACAGTTCAGATCTTTATACAAAGGCTGGCCAGAGCGGGGCGGGGTGCCAGGGGTTAGTTTTTGTCCTCTTTCTTGTCATCGTCCTCTGAGGGGTAGGAATGCCATGTCAACCTCTCCTCGTAGAACGAGATCACCACCTGAGGGCACTTGATGTTGGCTTCCTTGGCAGGCACCAGGTCGGCCTCGTCGGAGTTCTTCCTACAGGCCAGAGCAGAGGTGCAAGTTAGGGTTAAGAATAGAGGGGGGAGCTGAAGGAAGGGAGGTGGAAGAAGTGGAGACCAGAGGTTAATGTGTTGGGGTTTTTTTTAATCCAGAAGCAGCAGGGAAAAGAATTCCCTGAGGAGCTCAGGGGATCCAAACGACCCTTTCGTGACTGAGGCCCTGGAATGGGTTGCCCAGGGAGGGTGGTTGGGGCCACTTCTCTGGAGGTGTTTAAGGCCAGGCTGGATGAGGCTCTGTCCAGCCTAATCTAGGGTAGGGGGGTTGGAACTGGCTGATCCTTGTGGTCCCTTCCAACCCTGACTGATTGATTCTATGAGTGGCTCTGGAGCAAGCAGGGAAGCAGGGCGTGGAGGAAAGATTCGGGCTTGAGATCCGTTGACGTCTGTTGGCAGGACAACACAGCACAGCAATCTAAGAGGTTCCTGGAATGTATTGATGATAACTTCCTCCTTCAAGTGGTAGAGGAACCCACAAGAAAAGGTGCTGTGCTGGACCTAGTCCTCACCAACAAGGAGAGGCTGGTGAGAGAAGTGAAGCTGAAGGGTAGCCTAGGATGCAGTGACCATGAGGCCTTGAGTGACCTGATCTAGTGGGAGGTGTCCCTGCCTATGGCCCAGGGGGGTTGGAACTGGATGATCTTTGAGGTCTCTTCCAACCTAAACCATTCTATGATACTATGATCAGCTCTGCCGTTGTCAGGGCTGGGGAGAGAAGCTGAATCGAAGCTGTGGCTATACCTCCAGCCACTCCTGGTGCTTCTGAGGCAGTGCAAAACCATCTCCTGCATCTACACCCGGCTGGTCTGGCTCCCACCTGCACTGCTGTGTCACCATAGCTGAAGCAGACATGGCCACGGTCACAGCTCTCCTCTGGGTGCAGCCTGTGCTGTGACACCACATCCCTCTCTGTATGTCTGTCTGTCTCTCTACCCCCAGGCTGACATCTGCTGCTGGGGGGGGACACATCTTAAAGAGTCACACAATCCCAAGGGCCCTACCTGCTGGTTTCACATCCACGTTAGCCTCAGCGCAGAGGAGTCACCTCAGGCGGCAGCGCCATGACGAGAGATTTCATGCCAGGTAGCAGGGACTTCCCCGGGTTCAGGTCCTTCCCTCTCTGGCACAGAATAAGTGAAGAAGTGACAGACACAAAGACACACTCACCACTTCATCAGGAACATCAGCTCCCCGCTGGAGTCCGTGGCACCAATGATTCTCTCTGGCTCAAAGCCTCGGGCGAAGCCTCGCGGTTTCTCCGACTGGAAAGAGAGAGAGGTTTGCTCTTGGGACTGGCACCCAGGTGACAGCCACAGCCCTGCCCTACTGCTGGTCACCAGAACACAACTCTTTGGGATGGTTCCCTTCTGGGATGTTTGGACTATCCTGACTAAAGGCCAGCAGGCAACTGAGAAGGTCACTCGGGTGTAAAACCCACTGCACGGAGGCGACCTCCTGCCGGCCACAGGCAGCACAGCTGAGCTGATGCTACAAGAGAGGATTTGGTTTCCAAGGTCTTGCAGGTCCTGGGATGAAAACCACACTGCAGGACCTTTTATTATCCCTTTTCCCAAGAAGCTATGAGCACTCAGAGCAGGAGGCTTAGGCTGCCCAGGGAGGTTGTGGATGCTCCTTCCCTGGAGGTGTTCAAGGCCAGGTTAGACGAGGCCTTGAGCGACCTGTTCTAGAGGGAGGTGTCCCTGCCTATGGCAGAGGGGTTGGAACTGGCTGAGCTTCAAGGTCCCTTCCAACCTAAACCAGTCTGTGATTCTGTGAGGCTGCCTGCTCTACCTTGTTCCCCCTCTTCAAGGGACCCGTTTCACCCCTTCAGGAGCAGCTAGATCTCTGGACCTTCTTGGTTGATGAACTGGCCTTTAAGCAGTGCCAGGAGTGGCTCTGGATTCACTAGGAGGCCCAGCTCAGACAACACCTCATGACTCTACAGCTTTTGAAAGCCCTTCAAGCTCTGTCTCAGCTTCTGCAACAGTTTCCACTCCACTCAGAACCAGGTTTTGGGAGCGTGGCTGTTCCACCTCCCGGACGCTCAGTTCCTAGACACCAAACCAAACCCATCCCGGGGTAGGGAGGTGAGCGCAGAGCTCCTACCTCACCTCAAAAGCTCCACCTCACCTCCTCCTTCTTCTTCTTTGGTTTGCTCTCTTCCCCTTTGTCCTCCGAGTCAGACTCCGCTTTGCGCTTGCTGCCCTCCGACTTCTCGCTCTCGTGGGCGGTTTTCTGGGACTGCAGGAACTCGGCGATGAGGTCTGGGCAGTCCAGGTTCTCCTCTGGCTCCCATGTGTTGTCTTCACTGCAATCACAGACAGCACCAGGGCTTCACACACAGAGTTCCACCCCTCCCTGAGCAGCTCACCCTGACAAGGAAAGGCCTTGCTGCCAGCCCATGAGATCGTAGAGCGGCAGAATGGGAAGGGTTGGAAGGGACCTCTGGAGATCTTCCAGCCCAACCTTCCTGCCACAGCAGGGTCACCCAGGAACACATCCAGGTGGGTCCTGAAAGTCTCCAGAGAAGGAGGCTCTACAACCTCTCCGGGCAGCCTGCTCTTGTTTCCACCACCCTCACAGCAAAGAAGTTGCTCCTCACCTCGAGGTGGAACTTGGGTTCCAGTTTGTGCCCATCGCCTTTTGTCCTATCACAGGGCACCACTGACAAGAGCCTGGCCCCTTCTTCTTGACACCCAGCCCTCAGATGTTGATTGATCAGATCCCCCTCCCCACTCTTCTCTTTTCCAGGCTAACCAGCCCCAGGATCTCTCAGCCTCTCCTCATAGGCCAGGAGAAGCAGAGGTCTGGCTGTGGCTGTCCTCATCCTACGAAACAGGACCCTGCCCTGCTCCAGGTAGGGATGCCAGAGGGCAGGGCAGTTATTTCCCTTTCTTGGGAGAGGAACACAGCTCTTTTCATCCAGCTGCTCATTCCACACCAGGTCTGAGTTAGGGGAAGCCCACTCAGGGCACTGTGCAGCCTGTGTGCAGGGCAGGAAGGGACCTTTCTCACCCAGGCTGTGCTCTGATTAGAGCTGCAGGCATTCAGCACCGTGGTGGGGGGGGGGTTATCATCCAGGCTGCCCTTGGCCTGTCAGCTCCAGTTTACAGGCAAGCAGAGGCTCAAGGAGACTGAAGCCACCTGCCCAGAGGGCTTTGGGAGCCAAAGGGAGAAGAGAGGTTTGCTCTGGAGCCACCCAGCACAGCAGCAGGAAGGAAGGGAGGGAGGCACTTACTCGGAGAAGCCTTTCCACTTCAGCAGGTATTCCACCTTGCCCTTCACCACCCGTCGATCCAGGACCTTCTCCACCACATACTCCTCCTCCTCTTCCTCTAAGACCTCTTCCACTTTCTTCTTGTTCTGCTTTTTTCCCATTGTGCTGGCCAGTTTTTCAGCTGAGGGGCGACGCTGCTGAAAGAGGAGAGAGAGCAGCAGGGGCTGTGTCAAGGGCAGCTTTGGAGAGGCAGGGCACAGGAGCCCTGCTTTGGAGGAAACTGGCACCTATCAGGTAGCTGAGACATGGAAAGATCAGCCAGGAGGGTCCCACCAGCTCAAAAAAGCAAACAGGAAACTCCAGCAGGAGCTGCTGCATTGACCTGATGCCTTTTGGACACTCAGCTCTGGCCTTTTGGGCTCCTCAGCACCTTATTTCACCAAGACTCTGCCCTATTCCACCTATGCTGTGTCCACCTCCACCTTGCTGCTCCCATGTGCTGCCTGCTGACCCCTAGAATGAAGCAGCAGCCCATGGCAGTTTGCTGTTCCTCTGCTGTGTCCCCCTTGACTCCTTCTCTCTCCCTTCCTCACCTCCTGAGCTGCTTTTCAGTGTAGTTCAACCTCGCCTTGAGCTGCAGGCAGAACCTGCAGGTGGGAAGGAGGCTTCACACCACTGCTGAGTTAACAAATAGTTAATCCAAGTTAAACACAAGTCCTAGGCCCTGACACTAAGCTGCTCCCTCTGCTCACTTCGTTGCTGGTTCATGGATTTGCACTCTGGGATATTTATCTAACTCACCAACCTAAAAAAATGTCTTTTTTTCCCCCCCCCTCTCCTTATCTTCCAGAGCTCTTCCAGACAGTCAAAACATCCTGCCCACAAATCCAGCCCTTGCTGGGTATGTGGCAGAAGTGATGCAGAGCTGGGATGAGTCCCTGGCCTGACACAGCCCAAGGCTACCCGTCAGAAAAAATCCACAGCACCAAGGTGAGGTGCAATGGGGTGGCCTTGGGCAAAGCCTTCTGCTTTCCACTCGTTCTGGAGAAGGCTGCAGAGGAGGAGCAGCCCTGCCAACACGCTGGGCTCTTCCTCCAGGCTGAAAAGAAACACCTCAGAGAGCCAAAAACCACAGAGAGGCCCTGCCTCCCTGTTGGGACCCAGCTCAGACCACTGAGAAAACCATAGGCAGGCAGAACCTGGCTCAGAGTCTCTCCCTGCTGCTGCCAGAGATGGTTGAGCACCTTGTCCCTGCTCCATGTCTGTGCTGTGGGGCAGGTGGTCCTGCTAAAAGCCCCTCTGACCCCCTGCAATGCTCTTCAGCCACTTTTATGGCTGGTACCAGTTACACCACCAAGTCCCAGCCCCACAGCTGAGTTCACAGAACCATAGGGATAGGAAGGGACCTCTGGAGATCATCGAGTCCAACCCCTCTGCCAAAGCAGGGTCACCTAGAGCAGGTCACACAGGAATACATCCAGATGGGTCTTGAAAGCCTCCTCCAGAGAAGCAGACTCCACACAGCCCCATGAGGGAGCATCTGTGTTTGAACAGCCTAAAAGGAGTCTTGGAACCCCAAAGGTGTGCTGGAGGCAAGCTTCAAACCAGATGATTTTACTCTCTTTTTTGGTCGGTGACAGGCACAAATTTGACCATGGGAATGACAGAATCACAGACTTGACCAGGTTGGAAAAGACCTCTAAGATCATCCAGTCCAGCCTGTCACCTAACCCTTCTAATTAACCCACAGCACTAAGTGCCTCAAGCAGCCTCCTCTTAAACACCTCCAGGGATGGGGACTCCATCACCTCCCTCGGGCAGCCCATTCCAATGCAAATCACTCTTGCTGTGCAGAACTTCCTCCTAACATCCAGCCTGAACCTGCCCTGGCACAGCTTGAGGCTGTGTCCTATTGTTCTGTCCCTGGGAGAAAAGACCAACCCCCAGCTGGCTACAACCTCCTTTCAGGTAGTTGCAGAGAGGAAGTTCCACCTCAATATGAGGAAAAAATTACTCTGAGGGAGGTAGAGCCCTGGAACAGCTGCCCAGAGGGGTGGTGGAGTCCCCATCCTTGGAGTCACTCAAAACCCTGCCTGGCCATTGTGATCCTGAGCAAGCTGTTGGGGGTGACTTTGCTTTAGGAGGGTCTGGATGATCTCCTGAGGTCTTTTCTAACCCCCACCCTGCTGGGCTTCTGTGATCTGCTTGTGTGGGAAGCTTTTGTTGGAGTTTTGTTGTTTTTTTTTTTCCCCCTTTAGGTTCAACAAAAATGCAAAGCCCTCTGGTAGCCCAAGCTCAGCAGCAGCCTCCACCAAGCTGCGCTGAGCTGATGTAGATGAAGCAAAGAGGTCAGGAAGGTTCCCCCTTTTCCCCATCTGTCATCTCTGATAAGCAGCAAAGCCATCAGAGAGAGAGGAAAAAGAGAGCCAGCGGGCAAAGCTGGCAACAGGATCCAGACAGCCTGAAACCAACCCTGTACCTCAGGCCCCCAAAACCCCACCCTGCTGAACAGCTGCCCAGGGCAGCTCTCAGTGCTGAGGAATACAACTGCCTTTTTTTTTTTTTTTCCCTCCTTCTCTTTATTCCAGTAAAATCCTTCTTTTCTGCCAAACAAAATGAGTGGGGGAGCAGGTCAAACATTACCTGCCCAGAAACTTTTCATTTTGGCACTTGGATTATCGTTGAATCTTCTAGAATCAGTTTCAACTAGGGGCTGAAACTGGGACTGGGGTTTGAAATGCTGCAGATTTTAGCCTGGCTGGAGGAGGTGTTGAAGGCTCAGCTCTTGGTGTGCAGCTGGATGAGTGCCCCTGCACCCAAGATGATGCTGAGCTCAGCCCTGCTGTCCAGAGTATATAGTCTGGCTTGAGGAGGTGTCAAAGGCTCAGCTTTTGGGGTGCAGCTGGATGAGTTCTCCTGTGCCCAAGATGCTGCTGAGCTCAGGTCTGATGCTCAGAGTATCCTCCAAAGGAGAAGGCTTCCAAAACAGGGCCCACAAAGCTCCAAAAGATGCCAGTTCAGACCAGCAGAAGCCACAGCAGAGGGAGCATGGCCAAGTCAGAACACTCCAGACCACCCTGGCTCTGCTGCTGTTTCCCAGCCAAGGAGCACAGAGGGGCCCAGCAGCACTGCTCTGCTCGGCAGGTGTCAGCCCAACATCTTTATCCTTTGGACCTCACCATTGCACTGCTGCTTTTCATCCTGACCTTGGTGCCCAAGCTGTGCCAGCAGCCAGGCTCTCGTGCTGCAGGGTGCTCAGCATCTGGCTGTGCTTGCTGCCAGACACCTTCCAGTCACATCCCAGCCCTGCACACAGCAGCAGCAAGGTGACCACAGCCTCCTCACTTGGTGGCAGGAGGAGGAATGAAGACTTTTCCCCCACCACAGCAGCCAGAGCTGAGGTTGCTCAAGAAGCAGGCAGGGGACCTGTAAAAGAGGGCAGGACACAGTGGCTGCTGGCACCTCAGGGTCAGGAGGTCTCACAGCCTGGGCTCTGCTTCATAGACCTTTTCCTCCTGCACCACTCTTAAGTGGTGGTCTCAAAAGAAGGCTCAGCACCCAAACAGGCTGCAGAGCAGGGAAGGGAAGAGAAGCTGCTGCTTGTGCTGATTTTTGTGCCTGCTGCTTTTTGTCTGCTCCCCAAAGTTTTACTCCCCTGCTCAATGGTGGGGGTGAACCCAACCACCTGAAGCAGCTCACTACAGCAAAGCCATCCAAGCACAGGCAGCTTTTTGCTCCTCAGCTCCTGGGCTGCAGCCCTCTGGCATCTTTCATCAGATGTCAGACAAAGGCAAACCCGAAGCAGCAGCAAGCAAGGAGGCTCCCAGTTGCCTGTGGCCTCAGTGAGGAGGAGGAGGAAGCAGCTGGGCAGCCTGGCACCACCTCAGCTGGTGTGCAAGACAACAATGTAAAGCCTCCGACCCACCGCCAGCATCTAATCCCCCAGCAGGAGCCAGCTCTGCAGCAGGAAGCCGAGATCGTGTTTCACTCTGGAATTCTTCAGGCAGTTCCTTCCTCCCCTCCAGCCTCCTCCTCCTCTGGCACCACATGGCTGCTGGAGACGGGGGATAGAGCTGAGCACACAACGGCAGAGGAGAAGCCCAAGAAGGTGCTGCCACAGACTCCAACTATTACCAGTAAATAAACTCTGAGACAGCCCAGAGGGGGCAGGATCCTGAGCTCCTCTGCCGGCAGGGATTTGTGCTCACAGCCAAAAGGATCTGAGTGTGGTTAGCACTGGGGAATTGCAGGGAGATGGTGCTGGGGCTGCAGACACCTAAGGATGCTCAGCTGGATCGCTGGGCTGCTTGAGCTGCAACAGGATCAGAGAGTCTGATAGGAGAGTCTGGCCAAAGAGGAGCTCGGAGGGGAGCTGCGAGGTGGTGTGGGACAGGCAGGAGTGCAAAGGGGGATGGAGGAAGGCAGCAGAGCAAAGCAACACTGCAGAGTCGTTGCTTTATTGTGGATTCCTCCTTGGACTGAGGACCTCTCCTTCAATTGTGGCAAGAGAATCTGCAAATCCAAGGCCAGAAGCACTCTGGAAAGGGCCAAACGCAGCAGTGCAAGCCTGCAGCAGCCACTCCTTCAGCACATGGCAGGAAGCAACCTCTCCGAGCTCCCTGATCTCTTCAGCAGCCATCCCCTCGTTTCTGCTAGAACTGCAGTGTGCACCAGTGTCACCCCCTAGCACAGACCTGCTCTGCCCTGTGGGCTCTCAAGATGCCTATTCTGGCATGGGGCTGGCATCCAGCTGTCCCCTCCTGGCAGGGACAAGGCCTGGCTTTGCTTCCAGAGGCTGCAAAAGGTGCCGTGGGCAGCCAAGGCCAAGCTGTAGCTCCCAGCTGCTAGGCAGGGTTTGGATGTTGGTGCTGGAGCCAGCAGCACACAGGCAAGCTGCTGCACAGGCCTCTCGCTGCACTGCAGTCAAAACGCAGCTCCAGTGTGAGGAGAAAGGGACTTCACCCTTCCCCCCTCGGTGGGGAGAGATTCAATGCAGGGCTTTATCTGCAAAGCATCTGAGCTGCTCCCCACACCCCCTTCCTCAGCACCACAAATGCCTCCCTAGAATGAGCACTCCACAAGGATTGCAGCGCCCTGGGACCAGGAGCATCCTAAAAGAGCCTTCGGTTTGGGTTGTTAAAAAGCAAAGCATCCAAAGCCCTGAATGGTTTCTGGTGTCTGGAGAAAGGGGAGAGGTTCAACGAGCCCCATCCATTTGCAAAGGACTCACCCCCTGCTCCCTGCCCTCATCTCCAGAGCTCTGAAACAGACATTTCACTGGCACCAAGTTTTCGGACCAGCAGGACCAAGGCAGGGATTGTCTCCCCCGCCCCCAGTACTAAGCACTGGTGAGGCCACTCCTTGAGTCCTGAGGTCAGTTTTGGGTCCCTCACTCTAAGAAGGACGTTGAGGGGCTGGAGTGAGTCCAGAGAAGGGCAACAAAGGGTCTGGAGAACAGGGGCTGGGGAGGAGCAGCTGAGAGAGCTGGGAGTGTTCTGCCTGGAGAAAATGAGGCTGAAGGGAGACCTCATTGCTCTCCACAGCTCCCTGAAAGGAGGTTGGAGTGAGGTGGGGGTTGGTCTCCTCTCCCAAGGCACAAGTGATAGGACAAGAGGAATGTCCTCAAGCTGCCCCAGGAGAGGTTTAGGTTGGCCACCAGGAATAGTTTCTTCCCTTAAAGGGCTGTCAAAGCCTGGCCCAGGCTGCCCAGGGCAACAGTGGAGCTCCCATCCCTGGAGAGATTGAGAAGCTGTGGAGATGTGGTGCTGGTGGTGCCCTGGTAGGGCTGGGTTAAGGGTTAGACTCCATGATCTGAAAGTTCTCTTCCAACCAAAATGATTGTGTGATTCCTCTGTACAGGGGTGCAGAGTGAAGCCATTTCATTCTGCCTGGGCAGTTTTGGGGGAGGGCAGACAACTCCTGCTATGTCTCCAGGAGCTGCCACATGTCTGTAGGATCTGCACCAGGTGACTCCTGCCCAAGAGAGATTTCATCAGTAGGATACTTCCTAACATTCAATCTTCTGTACTAAATGTGTGCAAAAAATGGACTCATATTGAAAAATCTGATTTCAAGACAAATTCAGGATGGTCCTAAGCCAATTTTTCCCATTTTCTTGTGCTCCTTCTTACCAAGTGGTCAAGACAAGGCTGAAATCCTGTGTGAAGAGGAAAGCAGAACAGTAAGAGACCAAAAGGGCAACTTCTTGGTCTACAGATAGGAGGAAAAGGGTTCCAAGACACATCTAAAACACTTGAGGAGAATTCAAGCCCCAGTAGAAAGCCACAAAGGACAAAGCCCAGCACAAGGATGTGCACAAAAGCCTCTTATCAGGGCAGGAGGAGAAAAAGGTAGGATTGAAAGCACTTCACTGCAGTATGTCTGAAGGAATCATGTACTGACATCAGGAGATCTACTGGAGAACGTCATCCAGGCAGTGACACCACCACCAGCCCAACACAAACACACTCAACCCACTGCCTGAGTCCACACTCACGTCCTGCTGGCTGGGACATGCCCCTTGGAGGATCAGGAACACCAATCCACATTGCCTGGCTCAGAGTTGAACAAAATAAAGGAAGCACAGCCTAAGAATGAAAAAAAGCCACAGAATCCTAGGATGGCTCAGGATGGAAAGGCCCTCAGAGATCTCCTCCAACCTCCCTGCCACAGGCAGGGACACCTCTCAGCCAGACTCAGCTGCTCATCCAGCCAGACCTTGAACACTTCCAGAGAGGAGGCAGCCACAGCCTCCCTGGGCAGCCTGTGCCAGAGTCTCACCACCCTCCTACTGAAGAGCTTCTGCCTCAGCTTCACTCTAACCCTGCCCTGCCTCAGCTCCAAACCATTCCCCCTTGGCCTGTCTCTAGACACCCTCAGGAAAAGTCCCTCTGCAGCCTTCCTGCAGGACCTCTTCAGCTATCAGAAGGCAGCTCTGAGGTCCCCCCTAGAGTCTTTTCTTCTTTAAGCTGAACAAAGAGGCTGGAAATGTGGAGACCCAGAGGTTTCATTTGAGCACAGCCTCCTTCCATTAGCTGCATCTTAAAGGATTAAAGAGTTCAGCTCAGCTTTAATGAGTTTTCAACTTAAAACATTTCCTTTCTCCTGTCTTTCCCAAACTTGGCTGGGATCACTCAGCTCTTTCAAGATTTAGGAGCACGCCAAGTTTGTTCCACACACGCCAAGGCAAGGCAGCAGGCATCTTTCTTTCGAAGCACGTTAAGTTTTCCACTCTCCAGAACCTGAAACCAGCAGAAAAAGAAAAACAAACAACCAAAACCCCCAAAAAAACCTCCCCACCAAACCAACAACAAAAAAAAAACAAACAACCCAACAATCAAAACTAAGCCAAAACACTTCTGGAAAGTTTGAGTGAAAGCTCAAAGCTCTGAGCAGAAACCAAGCTGAAGAAAAGCCACAACCTGCACTCAGGTTCAGCCACACTGTTTCCCAGTGAAGCTCACCAGCCAGGAGGGAACCCACCTCTGGGTTTAAGAGAAACACACCAAGAGCAGGAGGAATGGTACCTTCCTTGCTGAGAAAAGAGAACCTGAGGTTAAAAGAAAAAAAAAAAAATCTCATCCTGCAGACAGGAATTTTATGATAAAGCAGCAGCAGACAACTTCTGAACTCTTTAGATCAGACAAACACTGGAGGAGTCAGAGAGGGGTTTATGTTCTGCTCTCCTTTGTATAAAGATAAGGAAACGTTGCCCCAAGCACTGCAGCTCTCCTGGCTTTTCCAGCATTCCCAAAGCCAATCCCAGTCCTCACAGCACCTTCTGCCCTCAGGACAGGGTGACCATGCCTGGGGACACTTCTGCTGGCAGCTCCACACCCAGGAGCTTGCCTGCTGCTGCTGTTCACAGGCTCTTCACCAGCTTCTTTCACTTGGGTGGTGAGGTTTAGAGCAGCCACATCTGCTGAGGGGAGCAAGGAATTCCTTACAATGAGAGTGGTAAAACTCTGGAACAGGCTGAACAGAGATGTAGTTGAGGCCCCATCCCCGAGGACATTCAAGATCAGACTCGATGTGGTCCTGGGCAGCCTGATCTAGCTGGAAGTGTCCCTGCTGAGCGCAGAGGGGTTGGACAAGATGCCCTTGGAGGGTGCCTTTCGACCCAGTGCAATCTGTGAATCTGTTCTTATTATTTCCCCCACCAGGATCTCAAGAGCTAGAAGGAAACCAAGCCTGGGTCTCACACCCAATGGGGCTCTTGACTCCAAACACACTCAGCACCACAAGCACCTTCCTCCCCTCTCCAACACAAAGGATTTTCTGTTTTCTGAACAGAATAAAAATAATTCACAGCCAGAGCCTGTAATTATTCAGCCCTTTCACAGATTTAATCCCTTACTTTTATAGGGACACCACACACCTCAGCTGCTTCCAAATTTGCCCCACCTCTGGGACCCTCAAAGCCCTCCCTCAATGCTCTCCATCCAACCTCAGGCCACCTTCCAGTCCCTGCCGTGTCCTGCATGGGACTGGATCAACTTCACTCCACAGCCCCCAAACCAAACCCCACTGCCACCCTTCTCCATCAGTCCCTCGGCTCCCCAGGCACCTCCACATTTGCTGCTTCCTCCAAAAGTCTTCACCACCTCCTTCTCCAGAGATACAAATCCCCTTTTGGCTCCAGCATCTCCCCTTTCCAGAACTCCCATTCTTCCCTGAAATGCTTCACAACTCCCATTCCAAGTGGGGCTCAATTCCCCGCCCCCCCCCACCCCAACTCTCAAACCTTCTCCCTTGCCAATGGAGTCAAAACCCCAAATCCTGCTGGGATGCTCTACAAGTCCCATTCTAAGTGGGGCTCGATTCCCCCTCAGCTCCCAAACCTTCTCCCTTGCCAACAGAGCCAAAAACCCCAATCCTGCTGGGATGCTCCACAAGTCCCATTCCAAGTGGAGCTCGATTCCCCCCAGCTCTCCAGACCTTCTCCCTTGCCAATGGAGACAAAAAAACCAATCCTGCTGGGATGCTTCATAACTCCCATTCCAAGGGGGGGCTCAATTCCCCTCCAGCTCCCAAACCTTCTCCCTTGCCAATGGAGTCAAAACCACCATCCCTGCTGGGGAGCTGCCCCACGGGTGAGCAGGGACTCGACCCAACCTCTACCTCCTCCTCCTCTCCCCCCTTTCCTTCCCCCTCCACCACATCCCTTGCTTGCAATCACAGCCTCCCTTTCCCCAGCATCACGCTGCTGGGGAGCACTCTCCCAGCCCCGTATCTTCCCCTCTCCCCCGGTTTGCTCTCCGGCCGGTGCCCCGGGGAGCGGCTGCCGTCCCCCACCGCCTGCCCTCCCGCAGCCTGCGGAGCTCCTCCCCGCTCAATCCTCCCGCCAAAAGCTGCCACTCGTCCCCTCCCCGCGCTCACAGCGCCTGGAGCCTCAAGCTTCCTCCTCCTCCTCCTCCTCCTTCCCCAGCCACCCCTTTTCCCCGAAGCTCTCTCCCCACCC
>VWZI01018408.1:4896-15611 GCA_013396835.1 Psilopogon haemacephalus | reverse complement strand
ATTCTATTCTATTCTATTCCATTCCATTCCATCTATTCTATTCTATTCTATTCTATTCTATTCTATTCTATTCTATTCTATTCTATTCTATTCTATTCTATTCTAATTCTAATCCTCTTCTATTCAGTGCTGGAGCCTCTGGGACAAGAGGGATGTGGAGGTGCTGGAGGCACCCAGAGAAAGGCGACCAAAACCGGACGCAGACCTAAACACTTCAAGTGACCAAACTGCTATAACCCAACACTGCCGCAGGCACCCTCACAAACGTGCGACTAACCCGCAAAGGACTCTTACCAGAACTCCCTCATTTCTTTCGCTTTTATCACCGGTTCACTGCCCCGCCGGAGATCACCGCACCCCGAGCCGCGGCAAAGCCAAGCCAGGCCCGGCCCAGCCAGGCCCGGCCCAGCCCAGAGGCTTCCGGCAGCAGCCAGATGCAGGCCGCAGGCTGCGGCAGCTGGACCACAACTCCCAGCATGCCCCGCACCGGAAGAGGAAGCTCCTCCCGCCCTATAAGGCAGCGGCGCCGCAGCCTGGCTTAAAGGGGCCGCGGCCTGCGTGAGGAGGTGAGGGGGACCCCATGGAGGGAGGGGTAGATCCAGGGGGGTGGTGGGGGGGTGCCGGTCGGTGTGAGGCTTCACCGGTGGGGTTAGGGGTCCGGAGATCCCCCGCGGTGTGGGGGAGTCTTTAGTCCGCTCCGGGCGGCGGTAGGGCCTTGAGGGCCTGGGGTGGTGGGGATGAGGCCTGGGCCTCGCTGCCCGCCGCGGCCTCTCCCCGGGAGGAGCTGGGGCCGAGGCAGCGGGGATGGAAATCCGCCGTGTTTACAGCAAGAGCGGGGCCGGCTGCTGCGGGGCCGCGGAGCAGGGAATGCGGCGGCGGGGCCCAGCCCCAGCCTGTGCTCAGGGTGCTGCAGAGCCTGGGGAGGGGGAGGCTGGAGCGGGCCTCAGGCACCGCAGTGAGGCCTCAGGAGCGCGGTCGAGTGTCTGACCCTTGTGCGGATGTGCTGGGGCCGTCCCCCTGCAGTGGGGCAGTAAGGATGAGGAACTGAGGAACCTTCTCCTCCCCGGATGGGGAAACAACCTCGGGAAACGCTCTCTAGGACTTGTCAGGCAGCGGAGTGAGGCCACAGGAGCGCGGTCGAGTCTGACCCTTGTGCGGATCGGATGTGCTGGGGCCGTCCCCCTGCAGTGGGCTGTAAGGATGGAGGGGGCCACCTGTCCCTGGGCAACCCATTCCAGGTTCTCACCACTCTCATGCTCAACAGCTTCCTCCTCACCTCCAGTCTCAATCTCCCCACCTCCAGTTTTGCTCCATTCCCCCCAGCCCTGTCACTCCCTGACAGCCTCAAGGATGGATGGGGAAACAACCTCGGGAAACGCTCTCTAGGAGTTGTCAGGGCTGCGGCCAGGCGTGACAAGCGAATGCGGAAGCGAATTTGTTCCCTCTTTTTTTTTTTCCCTGCTGTGGAGAGCTCCTCTGTGAGGCTTTCCTCAAAAGCCAGAGGCTCGCCAGCGGCTGGAAGTCGCCTGCAGAGCTGCTGGAGCCTGTGCGAGGGCCACGGAGCCCAGATCGGGCTGGAGCTGGATAGGGAAGGGAGCTGGGGGAGGGACCTGAGAGTTGGACTCTCACTGGTGTGTGCTGTTTAAGAAAGAGCCCCGCGGGTCCTGCCGTTGTGGAGGGATAAAGCCCTGCTAAGGATGTACCTGCCTGAGTCAACAAGGAGGATAAGAGGTGGCAAGCAGGAGATAAAAGGCGACACTTTCTCTGTCGGCAGTGGGAGGAAATCTGGACTCAGACCATTCCTGTGGCCATGAAGCTGCCCTGGCCTGGGCAGGTGACAGTCGTGAGGCTCTAGGGACAATTCTATGACGTTGTAGAATCATAGAATCAGGCAGGGTTGGAAGGGAGCACAAGGATCAGCCAGTTCCAACCCCCCTGCCATGCCCAGGGACACCCTACCCTAGAGCAGGCTGCCCACAGCCTCTGCCAGCCTGGCCAAAAACACCTCCAGGGATCTGGCCCCAAACACCTCCCTGCAGGGGCAACCCATTCCAGCCTCTCACCACTCTCATGCTCAACAACTTCCTCCTCACCTCCAGGCAGAATCTCCCCACCTCCAGCTTTGCTCTATTCTCCCCCAGTCCTGTCACTCTCTGAGAGCCTCAAAAGTCCCTCCCCAGCTTTTTTTGTAGCCCCCTTCAGATGCTGGAAGGCCACAAGAAGGTCCCCTGGGAGCTTCCTCTTCTCTTTCAGTCTGTGCTTACAGCAGAGGTGCTGCAGCCCTCTGAGCATCCTCGGGGCCCTTCTCTGCACACCTCCAGCATCTCCACATCCCTCTTGTCCCAGGGGCTCCAGCACTGGATGCACTACTCCAGGTGGGCTCTCAGCAGAGCACAGCAGAGGGGCAGAATCACCTCCTGGCCCTGCTGCCCACACTGCTCCTGCTGCAGCCCAGGCTCTGCTCGGCCCTGTGGGGTGTTTCTCTGTGGCTTCCACCTCTTGCTTCCTCCTAGCTAAAAGATACTGAAAGGCTGAGCCCTGGGAATGCCGAGATGCAAATGGGAGGAAGGTTAACCCAAACCACCTATCCCAGGGCCCCTTAAACTGAGGCTTTAAGCAAAAGCCCTGAAAGAGGATTTGGTGGAACTGTTTAAAGCTGACTCCCAGCTGCTTTCTCCATTGGCTTCAGCTTGATTTATCAAGTTAAGAGCAATTAACTCCAAATAAAGCCCAAAATAAGATTATGTGTTGCTTGGTCCAGCTCTGGATGAAAGTGTAGGTAAAGGACAGGAGTGCTTGGCCTTGCTGATCTCACTTATTTTTTTTCCCCTTCTCCTCCTCACTGACTGCAGGGAGCCATCTCTCCCCACTCCTACCCAAGTCTCTGCTCTTCAGAGTACCCTTTCAGGAGCTGGGAAATTAAATTCCTTGTCCTGGCAACCTTCTTGCTGTTCCATTAGGCAATTTCTGACTCTCTTTCTCTCTCTCTCTCTCTCTTTTTTTTTTTTCCCCTCCCTGCTGCATTTTTAATCTAGGCAGGGCTGTTCTGCAGTGTAAGGAGCTCTAAAAGCAATGGAATGGCTGCAGCCTCCCTTGAGGGGAGGCCAAGGAATGGAGTGGTCAAGTTCTGCTGCTGAGCTGGTTCTGGCTGGGTGCCCCCAGCACAGGGCAGGCTTGGGGCTTCCCAATGACCACACTGAGAGCAAAGTGACTCATGTCACATTTGGCTCCTTCACTCTCCTCTGTCCCCTGGGGTTGGGGGTGGGGGTGAGAATTCTGTGCACTGAAGCGTGGGGGTTGCTGTTTGGTAGGTTCCCTTTAGCCCTCCCCCTTCCAGCTCCAATTGGAAGCAGGAGCAGCAGCAGCAGCTTGAACCAGCTCCAGCCAGTGCCCAGCGACTCTGAGACACCTCCAAGTGGGCCTGGATCTCTGTTGTTGTCTCTCCCAAGGCTCTGCTCTGCTGCCACGAGTGCTTTTCCTGCTCTCCAGGTGGAATCAGGTGGCTGAAGCCTGACAGAAAGGTCCCTGCAAACCGGTGGAGCCAGATTTTTAGAGCCTGGGCTTGTGGCTCAACCCCTCCCCTTGTGCCAGCTAAAATTAGCTCAGGCTTCAGCAGAGCCTCTCTTTGCCTCCCAGCTTATAAATCAAGGCTGAGTTTCCAGTGCTTGCCTGACACTTGGCAGCTCTCATGGCCTAAAAGGCAGAACTCCAGGAACTGGGGTGGGGGAGAACAGGTGAAGGCTTGTGTGGCCTCTCTGACCTGCCAGCTGTGTCCCCTGGGAGCCTGAGCTGTGACAGGCCAAGTCCTGTCCTGCTGCTCCTTCATCCCAGAGGCTCCAAAATCCTCTTGCAGACAGTCCCCACCCCTGGGGAGGTGAAACCAGGACACAGGGATAGTCTTGGGCTTCCAGCTCCCCCTGATGAATATTCCCAGCTTGTCTGCACACCAGTGTGTGCCTGCAGAAGGGACAGCTACAGCTCACAGCTCCCCTGCCCAGCTTGGGCATTTCTTGGGTGCTTAGGAGGGAGGTTATTTTGCTCTCCCCTCCCCACTGTGGCCTGCCACTGTGTTTGTGCTGCTGCTGCAGAACAGGAATTGCTGCAGGAGCAGCAGAGATGCCACAGGCCAGCAGGAGCTGGGAGCACTGGCAGCTGGTGTAATGGGAGCATGGGCACTGGGCACCTCTGCAGCTCCTGGAGGAAGCTGGCACTGGGGGAATTGGGCACCTCTGCAGCTCCTGGAGGAAGCAGCCCCAGCTCTGAGCATCCCCAGAGCTCACGGGGTTCAAGCCCATCCCAGTCTACAACTCACAAGATGTCAGGGGGTGGAAGGGACCCAAAGAGCTCATCAAGTCCAACCCCCCCTGCCAGAGCAGGACCATCCAAACTAGCTCAGGACACACAGCAACACATCCACACAGGCATGCAAAGGCTCCAGAGAAGGAGACTCCACAACCTCTCTGGGCAGCCTGTGCCACTGCTCTGGGAGCCTTCCAGTCAAGAAGTTGTCCCTTATGTTGAGCTGTAAGGTGTTGGTTTTGTCTCACCAAATCCATTTTTGCTTTTCCCTGTGCAGATGTTTCCCACTGGGCTCTGGCTCTAGGATGTTCGAGAACCAAGAGGAGGTGAGAGCCTTTCTGACCCTTTGCCTGCTCCTGGTTGGGCTTTGGCAGTGCTGCAGTGGGGGCTGAGAGGTGCTGCTGGATGCCAGGCAGGGTCTGTTGGGGGAAGAGCTGAGGAGCAGCTGGTGCCAGGGATGGGAGAGGCTGGAGGGAGTCTGTGCTGTCCCTGGGGCAAGCCAGTGTGGAGTGGGGGGGTTACCTGTCCCCCTCGTGGGGGGTGACAGGAGCCAGCAGGCCAAGCTCAGGCAGCTTTTGTGCCCTAGGAGGTGACCACAGTGCGTGTCCAGGACCCCCGGGTGCAGAACGAAGGCTCCTGGAACTCCTATGTGGATTATAAAATCTTCCTCCATGTGAGTTGTGCTGTGATGGGTGAGGGCTGGGCCACTGAGCTTGCTCCTGCAGGACAGGAGGCTCCTCAGGGAACATGTCCAGCCCATGTCTGGTTGTGCTGGATGGAGCCATCAGAGGAGGGAGGGGACCTTCTGTGCCTATCTCCGTGTGTTAGTTTAAGTTGGCCCCCACCCCTGAGCTCAAAAGCTTAATAAATAGACTTAATTTGATTTGGAAGTAAAAAAATAGAAACTTTTGCAATAAATAGAAGGTATTTTAGGTAAGGGGAATTACAGAGGCTGTGGGGGGAGGGAACAAAACCTAAAAATAGAGGTATAAAGGAAGGGGAATTAAAGAGGATGTGGGGAAAGGGAACAAAATATAAAATAGAGGTATAAAGGTAAGGGGAATTATGGAGGATATGGGGAAGGAAAAGCAAAATACAAAATACAGGTATAAAGTAAGGGGAGTTGCAGAGGATATGGGGAAGGAAAAGCAAAGTACAAAATATAGAGGTAAGGGGAACTACAGAGGATATGGGGAAAGGGAGCAAAAGGCAAAATATAGGTGTAAGGTAAGGGGAATTACAGAGGATATGGGGAAAGGGAGCAAAATACAAATTATAGGTATAAGGTAAGGAGGATTACACAGGATATGGGGAAGGAAAAGCAAAATGTATAGGTATAAGGTAAGGGGAAAAGCAAAGTACAAGATACAGATATACAACAGGTAGGTGGGAGGGGATGAAAGTTGAATCCAAGTGGTGAAGTTGGGAGTGGGGTAGATGCAGATGGATGTGAGGTGATGGTGAAGTGCAGTGAGTCAGGAAAAGTGCCAAAGGTGGTTGCTCTCCCCACGTGCAGGAGCAGGAGCAGGAGCAGGAGCAGGAGCAGGAGCAGGAGCAGGGGCACGGGTGGGAGCAGGNNNNGGGAGCAGGAGCAGGAGAAGGAGGAGGAGAAGGAGCGGGAGCAGGAGCAGGAGCAGGAGCAGGAGCAGGAGCAGGAGCAGGAGCAGGAGCAGGAGCAGGAGCAGGAGCAGGAGCAGGAGCAGGAGCAGGAGCAGGAGCAGGAGCAGGAGCAGGAAGTTCTTCTCCCCTTTTTAGAGGGTCTCAGCAGGAAGTGGGAGGGGGCACTCACCACACCTGGGGGGCAGGCCAGACCACTCCCAGGGAGGAGTCAGGATCCAGTCCAGGTAAGCCCCCCAGGAGGGCTTAACCCTTCACAGGGACCAAAGACCCCCTAGGAGCCTGCTCAGGTTTTGCAGGCGCTTCCAGCTCTGCAGAGCTCACTGCTTTGAGTGGATCCCTGAGCCTCTGGGGGTCTCTGCAGGTGAGATCCTGCCCTGCTCTGCCTTCCTGCCCCTCAGCCACGTGGATTGGTTCCCTGCTGGGTTGTTTGTTGCAGACCAACAGCAAGGCCTTCACTGCCAAGACCTCATGCGTGCGGCGCCGCTACCGTGAGTTCGTGTGGCTGAAGAGGCAGCTCCAGAAGAACGCTGGCTTGGTGTAAGCACCTCCTGCTCCCTCCTCTTCCCTCTTCCTGCAGCCAGACACCATCCTCCCATTTTCTTGGGGGGGCTCAGAACAGAGGTGAATGGAAACCTCAGACACAATTATAGGATACCTGAGCTCTGGGGCTCCAGCTCTGCACAGAGCAGGAGCCTGGTTGTGCCCTGGTGGTGTCCTTGAGTCTCCCCATGAGCCTGAAGTGCTGCCTGTGCTCTGTGCCTGCAGGCCTGTGCCAGATCTGCCAGGGAAATCCACCTTCTTTGTGGGCAGCACGGATGAGTTCATTGAGAAGAGGAGGCAGGGCCTGCAGCAGTTCCTGGAGAAGTGAGTACAGGAGAAGAGCAGGTTTGGGAGTGCAGGTTTGGGGACATTTCCTCTTTTCCTGTCTCCTCTTCCAACACCTACCCTGCTCCAGCCTCCTCTCAGGGAGCTGTAGAGGGCAATGAGGTCTCCCCTCAGCCTCCTCTTCACCTCCAGCTCCCTCAGCTGTTCCTCCTCAGCCCTATTCTCCAGACCCTTCCCCACCTTTGCTGCCCTTCTCTGGCCCTCAGTGCTCTTCTTGGAGTGAGTGGCCCAAAATTTAACCCAGGATTCAAGGTATGGCCTGTCCAGGGGGACAGTCTCTGCCCTGGCCATGCCATTGCTGACCCAGGCCAGGCTGCTGGTGCCCTTCTTGCCCACCTGGGCACCCCCTGGCTCATCTTCAGCTGTTGTCAACCAAGTCCATTTCCACTGGGCAGCTTCTGGCCACTCTTCCCCGAGCCTGAAGCCTTCCTGGGGTGGTTGTGACCCAGGCACAGGACCCAGCCCTTGGCCTTGCTGAACCTTCCCCCTGCTGAGCTCAGCTCAGCCTGCTCAGTGCTGCTGCCTGCCTCACCCTCCTCTCTGTGCCCCGCAGGGTCGTGCAGAACGTTGTGCTGCTCTCAGACAGCAGGCTGCACCTCTTCCTGCAGAGCCAGCTCTCTGTCCCCGAGATCGAGGCCTGTGTGCAGGGCCAGGGTCCCCAGACAGTGACAGAAGCCATCCTGCACTATGCCATGTCCAACTGTGGCTGGGCCCAGGAGGAGGAGAGCAGACCCACGCTGCTGTTGCCTGCAGGGGACCTCTGTGCCAGGTAAGGTGGGGCAGGGAAGGACCCAGCACATCCCCACCCCTCCCCAGCTCCCTCACACTGCCCAGGGCTGCTCTGTGCTGGCTGCAGCCACCCAGCAGTGACTTTGCTGTCTCCTCCCCAAGTCATTGCTTGCAGGTGTGGGGCTGGCTGCAGCCTGATTTGGAATGGTTGAGGCCTCTGCAGGGGACTTGCAGCAGCAGCAGCAAAGAAATAAGAACAAACAAACAGGAAAAAAAAAAAAGCTGCCAGGTTCTTAGAGACCCTTAAATGGGTTTGGGTTTCTGGAAGAGAGGAGATTGAGGCTGGAGAAGAGGAAGAAATTCTTTCTCCAGTGAGGGTAGGGAGATGCTGGCACAGGCTGCCCAAGGAGGTTGTGGATGTCCTCTCCCTGCAGGTGTTCAAAGCCAGGTTGGAGGGAGGGGACCTTGAGCAGCCTGAGTTAGCAGGAGGTGTCCCTGCCCGTGGCAGGGGATTGGAACTGGCTGATCTTAAAGGTCCCTTCCAACCCAGCCCATTCCTCTGCTTCTATGATCTTGGGGCCACCTGCAGGCTCCTGGGAGGGTCACTCACTGGTCCTGGCTGTGGCCAAAGGCTTAGCTGAAAGGAGCTGGAGTCTCTCAGGAGAACTTAAGCTGAGATTTACAAAGGCTTTTGGCTGCTTTCCTCCCTGCCTCTCTGGGGAGCAAGGAAGCCTTTGGAGGCTGTCAGAGCTGAGGCTTTCTCTCTGCCTTGCCTCCACCCCGGCAGCCCGAGAGGGTTCTGCAGTTCCTCCTGCCCACCGAGAGCTCCCCAGGGCTTGCTGCACGCTGAGCAGTTCATTCCCTGTCCCCTCACTGGGTGGCTGCTCCATGCTGCAGCCTGCTGAGGGTTTTCTCCACCTGCCTGGAGGCAGCTGGGGCCCGGGTGGGAGAGGAGGGAGAAGATCCTCAGCCTGCCACTGCCGCAGCTCCCCTGCGAGCGGCCGAAGCGGCGCAGACCTCACCTGCCTGTGTTTGTGCCCTGCAGCAGGCGTTGGGGAGGTGAGGTGGGGGGTGGGGGGTCCCTGGTTGTGCCTGGCAGAGGTGCTCTGGGTGCCCCTGCCCCTCAGATCCGAGGGACTTCCCATGCCCTGGCCTTTCTGCACCACCCAGTGCCCTGTGTTTCTCCATCTTCGTTTTCAAACGGCAGGAAGAAAGAGGTGCCTGGAGTCCAGCGAGACACCTGGGTTTAAATAGAGCCTTTTCTGCTTTAAGGAAGGGCTTTGAGGGGAGCACAGCAGCCCAGGCTCGTGGGTAGGTACCCCTAGGCAGGGTGGCTTGGTGCTTGTCCCTCTGGCTGGTGGCAGTGTCCCAGCTCCCTGCTGCTGCTCTGGGCTTTGCCTGGCTGGAGGCTGAGGGCTGCGGTGGGGCCGTGCCAGAGGGGAAAACAGCAGAGGGCTCAAGGAGGTGGAGACACAGAGAGGAGCACCTTGGGCCCTGCACCTTTCCCTCCATCCCTTCTCCTCCCTGACCTATCCTCTCTTTCCAGCTCTGCTGGCCTGCAAGCCACACAGGGTCCAAGCTGCCTGCAGACCCTCCCCTACTGGAGTGACTTTGGCATGGAGGATGCCCACTCGGACAGCCCCGAGGAGCCTGCTGAGCCCCTGGCAGGGCAGCCTGAGGTGCAGTGAGCAGCTCCAGCACCTCCCCTGCACCTTCCACCTGCAGCCCTCGCTGGAAGAGGGATCAGTGTTGAGCCAGAGAGACCTTCAGGCTGGTGGGACTGAAGCTGCACTGGGGGCATGACTGCTCCTGCCGTGTCTGGAGCTCACCTGCTCGCTCCCTGCTGACTCTTGCCTGTCCCTGATGCCCCTGGCAGTGTGTTCCTCTTGCTCTTCTCTTTGCAGAAGGGCTCTAGTGCTTAGTGAGGCCTCTGTTTGTTCTTCCCATGGCCTTTGCTCCCTCGCTGGGGCAGCAGCAGGGCTTGGTTAGGTGGCAGTGCCAGCTGGTCTTGGCGTGGCCCTGGCCTGCAGCAGGGCTGGGAGATGCTGGCCCACATGCAGCTGTCCTTGGGGGAGCAGGGGCTGCCCTGGGGGGGTCTCTCCAGCTCATCTCCCTGTGTTCCCCATGGAACAGGCCATGATTCCCTGGCACCAGCCATGGTGCAGCTCCTGGGAAGAAAGAAAGGGAGGGAGGAAAGGAGGGAGGGAGAGGGTGGTCTCAGCTGCATGGAGCTGAAGCCCACCCATGGGGTGCAGATTCCACAGCCCCACCTGGGGCCTCCTGGCATAGCTCACCCAGGGGGACTGAGCTTTCCCCTGGCACTGTGGGGTACAGAAATGGGGCAGAGGGGGGGTGCAGTTTATCTTCCCTCCCTTTTTGAGGGGGGGTCCTTTCCAGATGGGCTTCCAGGGTGGGATTTCAGAGCCTGCCAGCCAGGATCTAGTTTGCTCAGGAAGAAGGAGCCTGTAGCTGCCTTGGGACTGGTGTCTGGCAGCATTTGGGGCTGGGGGGAGCTCTGCCTACTCCTGATGCCTCTCCTTGTGCCCTCCTGCACCTTTTTCCTGCCCCCCACCTCAGCACTGGTGAAGGCAGAGCTGTGATGTGCTCTGACTTGGAATAAAAAGGAAGTGAGGAGAGCCTGGTGGCTGCTGGCAGTGTCTGTCCTCGCTGCGTGGGTGGAGGGAGCTGAGCTGAGCCTCAGCTGATTGTGGAGAGGTGGATTTGGGGAGGGGAGGGGGGGGGTGGAATAAAAGGGATTATTGCATCTCCAAATGGGGCTGGAGCTCCCTGCCCTTACATCCTTTCCCCCCACACCCTGTGGTGCCCATGTTTTCCTTCCCCCCCATATTGTGCCCATCTTTCCCTCCCCCTCCTTGTGCTGCCCCCCCCTCCCTGCCCCCTGGTCCCCATCTTTCCCTTTTTCCCCTCTGCCCTTGTGCCCATCCATTCCCCTTCCCCTGGTGCCCATCGGGGCTCACCCTGCCTTGTGCACCTGAGAGCTCCCTTGGGGTGGGGAGCATCACTGGGACNGGGAGGGGAGGGGGGGGGTGGAATAAAAGGGATTATTGCATCTCCAAATGGGGCTGGAGCTCCCTGCCCTTACATCCTTTCCCCCCACACCCTGTGGTGCCCATGTTTTCCTTCCCCCCCATATTGTGCCCATCTTTCCCTCCCCCTCCTTG
>VWZI01018407.1:0-23234 GCA_013396835.1 Psilopogon haemacephalus | reverse complement strand
TTTTTTTTTTTTTTTGTTAAATACCATAAACACACTCCACAGCCATGATGCTTTTACAGACAGGCAGGAAATGGGCTCTCACAGCCATTTCAATTTGTGTAGATCTCTGCTACCCCAGGTTTCAAACTAATGATACAGTTGTGATTGAGATACCTGTTGACAAAAATGCGTAGCACAGAAATCAGAAGAATGCTATCTGAAAACAGGTAGACTGCTTTTAAAGAGAGGAAACATAAACCTTTCAATCAATTGATGAGAACAACCAAAAGAAACAACTGTGACAAGCAATACTTTATTTTAGAATTCTGGGTGATAATACTTCAAGGTTTCTGTCTCATAAAAGGCTGAGTGTTACTGCAAGGGTAGTAGCATTTGACTTAATGCTTTTAAACATTGTATAGTTGGAATAATGCTGGATAAAGCATTCAATAATAAGCTTTTATTGCTCTGCATTGGGGTGGGTCCATCTCACTATGATGGAATGGACAACTTCTGCATAGGTCATATGCGTCTGCTTTTCAGACCAAGACACAGTAAAACAGTTTTTCATTTACATACACTAATCTATTAAAATGTCAGTACATGTGGCTTGTTATTCGAAACTTATTAAGGAATCAGAAAGACTGACCTGATATTCAAAGGCAGCTCTGCTATGAGGACAGGCTGAGAGAGTTGGGGCTTTTCAGCCTGGAGGAGAGAAGGTTTTGAGGAGACCTTGTAGTGGCCTTCCAGTATCTGAAGGGTGCCTACAGAAAGGCTGGGGAGTGACTATTCACAAGGTCTTGTAATGACAGGATAAGGAGTAATGGGTTTAAACTGGTAGAGGAAAGATTTAAACAGCATGTTAGGAGGAAGTTCTTTACAGTGAGAGTGGTGAAACACTGGAATGTGTTGCCCAGGGAGGTCATAGATGCTCCCCCCTGGATGTGTTCAAGGCCAGGTTGGATGAGGCCTTGAGTGACCTGTTTTAGTGGGGTATCCCTGCCTATGTTGGAAGGTTGGAACTGGATGATCTTTGAGGTCCCTTCCAACATAAACCACACTATGATTCTATGATTCTAAGTGGAAGGGGAGTGTGTAGTAATGCTACAAATACTGACATTCGAAAAATTTGGCCCATATGGTTTGTGAACATCAACTAATGAGGTAGTGTCAGGTACACACAGTAAATTAAGTTTTTAATGGGTAGATAATGATACAAAAAGAAGTTTGGTGATTTGTCAGTGCACAACTAGAATCACAGCAGGAGCTGAAACTCATGAAGTGCTCATATCTTTCTCAAGCTGTTCCAATATGTGGAATAGTGTTTGGATTAGACTTTGAAGGGCTGAAGCTTAGACGTCATTTCCCATCTTGTGGAAAGCTGGTTGCTTTGTGATGCCCAAAATGTGATCAGTTATTTGAAAAGCCAAAATAGGGCAGTAATGTACTCAGAATTTGTGAAGATTGCATTGTCCATGGAATGCTTTCCTTGATATTATCTGAATGCAACTGTGTCGCAGAAAGACAGAAGGATTCATTAACTTCTTAGAAATGCAAATGTTTTATAATCCCATCTTTATCCCTTTCTGCTGTTTTAAGCATGCTGCTAAATTAATGCCTGGTGTAACACCAATGTAGTCAGATTCAGTATTTTCCACCAGAACAGAACTTTCTAATTATTTATTTGAGGCTATTCTGTACGTTTCTGTCTCCAGGGTGTGCCATGTCCCATATCTTTATTATGCGTTTGGAAGAGAAGATCATAGGATATATTAAAAAAAAAAAAAAAAGAAAAAAAAAAAAGATGAAATGGAAAGCATTGGAGAGTGGGGAGCCAATACTGTTCCAGGCTACACAATGTTAGTTTTAAATTTTATTAAATGTGAACCATCACTAGGCATCCTTCCTGGCATGCTCATGCATTACACTTGCTGATGTTAAGTCACCTAAAAATCAGTAGCATGTATATTGTGTTTATTATAAAATTGCTCACTTTTCCAGTGATGCTGTCCTCTCGCATGACCATTACTCTTGCAGGCAGTTAAGTGCTTTTAGATGAGAGGCAGCTTGAGCTGTTGGATAAAAGGCATATACCCTCCAGTCCAGAAGGAAGAGCTAAGCTCAAATACTGTGTACACAAAGGTTTTGGAGCTGTCTCTAATTTTTATGTTGTCGTGGTTTCTAAAGAGCTGGCAGAAAGAGACTCTCTCAAATGGATTGGAGAGGAATGCAGAATTATATTTGAAAGGAAACATACAGGGGAAAAAAATACAGAGCATATAAAAGATATTTTCCCCCAACCCCAAACTAATCTACAATCCCTGGTGCTCCAATCCTCCCCTCCCAGCACCTCTGCTTCCCATACGCCCAAACAAGCATCTGGAGGTCCCAAATAGGCCTGCTCCTTACATGTTTACCCTGATAAGGAGCTCCCACCAGAGATGGCAGGCAGGAGGGATAGGAAAGGAGAACGAGCTGGCCTTGCTGACAGCTTATAAAGAGATAGCAGAATTATGGGCTTGAATAACAATTTCACATTTTCCTGTTTCCACCCTGGTAGAGCATAAATCCTGCCAGATCAGTTCAAACCCCTGCTCTCCTCCTCCTGTCAAAGGTCCAGGAGTTGATGGATGTGAGCAGAACAATGAAGGGTTTGGCCCCAGCAAAGCCCCAAGGATTAGGTGCTTAGCACCACTAAGTCAGGTGTCTGGTGCTGCCCCTCAACGTGCAGGGGTGGTCACCTAGGCACAAAACTTTGAATTAATTGGCCAGAACAATAGATGATAGTGCCTATTGGCCAGTTTCATTTTCAAAATAGTGTATTTAAGGGGGTCATTTAGAAGCCGTTGTCTCCTTTTCCTTCTGCCTTCCCTGGGACGGGAGGTCTATTCACAGCTCTTTCATGGTGGCCACATGTTTGCAGTGTGTTGTGCAGCTTGCACCAGCAGCCAGCACCAAGGCAGCTGTTTCTTCCTTCTCTACCGGGAAAACTTTATATCTTTGCACCAGCGCTTAGTGAGTAAGACCCCATAGGTGTGGTTAGAATTTTCCCTGTTACCAGGTTCCTATTTTCCAAGTTCTGACTGTTTAAACTATTTAATTGCATGTTTATAAATACCTTTTGTGTAATTGCTTTCTGTCGACCGAACATCCAAAAAATATCAAGGAATCTTCCCGATTTAAAAAATATTAATTAAAAATATTAATAACAAAGTTATTATTAGTAATTAATAACCGATTATTAATAACCGAACCACACCCTAGATTTCTCTAGTCACTAGAGGATTTTTAACCCTCTCTCTCTCAACCTATGACATATGAAGACTGCATACACACTAGCTTTGTATCTATGCCTTAAACCTAGAAGAATTTATCTGAGATATAAGGTAGATTGTGGGGTTTTTTAAATTTTTTTTTTATTATTAATAACAGTCGTATTTTAAAAGGACATGAGTCATTCTACCTGACAATGTAATAGGTATGAATATCTTTCTTTTTCATGATTCAATGAAGGCCACACTAGGTCCTACAGAAACACGATGAATATGTATTAAAAGCTCTCCGAGTCAAATTCCAATTAAAAAGCCATCCACTATATAAATAACAAGCTTGGAAATAAAATGAGAAGACTGACTACACAGAACTTGGCATGTGTACAGCTACTTGCATAATTTTGCCATTGGTTTCCATGGTAGCTTAACATCAAAAAAGGAAGAAAAAAGATTGGGGGGAAAAAAATGCATGCTTTATCTAACCTTTTAAAATGGTGAGATACAGTGATCTGACAAAATGGTGATGTTTCTTATTAGACAGATTAGTTTTTTGCTCACTTACTTTCCTTTGGCAGGGAGCAAAACTAAATCTCTGTGTATTGCTTACAAAACAGCTTGCATCTGTGCACATCTGGCTAGACTGGAAGAGCCACACAATCAAAACCTGCATTTCAGATGCAAATAACATGCTATGACATGTTAAAAATGAGAGCACACAGGTGAATGTATATTGACTTTGTTCATTCTGTATAATCTAGGACTCATGTACTAATTTAATGAACTGTCAAGATACTCACATTTCCTTCATCTTCATATACTTGCTGACAACATAATCCAGGACTCATGTAATAATTACATGAACTGTCAGGATACTCACATTTCTTTCACTTTTGTACACTTGCTGTAAACTTCATCTGGAAAAGAACACATCTGGTTGTGAGTGACCTAAAAGTAGTTGGTAACTGATGTTTAAATTAGGTCTTAACTGGTCAATGCTGCAATGGTTTAAAAATAAGACCTTAACATCTGGGTGCAGCCAGCACAGGGTTAGAGCCTGGAAAGGATATTGGGCATAGTTCATTCCATTAGCTAGGGTGCAGTATGCTGGGTGCATTATCCTTCCTGTGAAGTACCCTGGCTAACCTCAACTTCTTTGTCATCTGTTCTTTTTGTTTCAATCCCGAGATGAAGCTTGAGTACCCTCCTGGGATCAGCTGGGAGAAGACAGGCCTCCATTTGTTCTGTTTGGAAAGTAAATGCACTTGACTACTTGAATAAGCAAGCCGAAGGCCAGCAAACTTCATTGCTGATGTTTTAAGACTAATCTCTCTTAAATACTTTCCTTCAGTGATCCAGACAGGTCTTCACAAATTTGTCATATTAACAAGCATTCAGTCTTATACAAATTTTGATGACCTGTAGGACTGGAGCTGGTAAAAAGAAATAGCAAGCTGGCAGTCATCATTAAGAAATGATAATCCTGAAATTCCCGCTTTGCAACTTTAACAATATTTGAAGGGTGTTCATTATCCCAGCTCTGGCTGCACAACCTCTGATCTTTAGTGAGTGGCTTTGGGCTGACAGGCTTTAAGCAATAGGAACAACAAATCCAAATAGTATTCAACCCACCCAATTGTTCACATCTACAGTGCAAAATGCACAGCTCAGCTAACTCCTCAAGCTCTTTTTAGAGGAAAGAAGCAAACACATTGTGTGCCCAGGTCATATGACCTGCATTAGATGATTACGGTGTTGACATATATTTTGTCAGACAAATACCATAGTGGAATGGGCCTTGCAGTAAAATTCTCACAGCATTCACTACATACTAGTAAATCATCTGGTAATTATCTATAGTGGGTCAGCCTTTTTTGCAGTCTCTGAATGCAGAGGGCCCACGCATGGTAGTATAGCATCATGCAGAATGTATTTAGGCATCTCTTTGTAAAACAGCTTTGTGCTGGAGAGAAAAGGGAACTCTGCTTACAGGAGGGTTATGCTGCTTCAAGTGAGTGGAACAGATTTTGGAGAAAATAAAATCTTTAATTACATTGAAAACTCCAGACTTGTCTGACTTGTGGGTCATCTGCTGGTTAAAAGTGATTGAGTGTATGTTAGCTGGAGAAGCACATCCCATAGACAGATTTTGTTTCTGTGTATTTCCAGATGTTGTAGCACTCCCAACAATTCTCTTTCTCTCCACCTTCCTTGGAGGCATTTACACTATCACAATGAAATACCCAGAGGAGGCAGGCCACATGATTTCTGCATGGAAAATAACCCTTTAGGCAGTCAACACCAAATGAATTGTCTTCCATTTTGAGAAAATATAGAGAAGTATTTCACAGAATCACAGGATGGCAGGGGCTGGGAGGGACCTTGAAAGATTATGTAGTCCAACCCCCCTGCCGGAACAGGATCACCTATAGCAGATCACAAACGAATGCATTCAGGCAGGTCTTGAATATCTCCAGACAGGGAGATAGCAGAGTAAGTTTCAAATTTAGAAAGGCCTAACAAAAGTTCAACCACAGCACACAAAATAATTGTTTCATTTTTCACTTTAAAGTGCATTGTACATCATTTAAATTCCTATAGGTGTGAGCTTTAAGTAGCAGAACCCTGCGGCATAGATGAAGTGGTACTCTTGTGTTCATGGCTGGGAGAAGGAGAATCATAGAATGGTCTAGGTTGGAAGGGACCTCAAAGATCATCCAGTTCCAACCCCCCACCATAGGCAGGGACACCTCCCACTAGATCAGGACGCTCAAGACCTCATCCAGCCTGACCTTGAACACATCCAGGGAGGGAGCAGCCACAACCTCCCTGGGCAACCTGTTCCAATGTCTCGCCACCCTCACTGTAAAGAACTTCCTCCTAACATCCCGTTTAAATCTCCTCTCTGCCAGTTTGAACCCATTCCCCCTCATCCTGTCATTACAAGACCTTGTGAATAGTCCCTCCCCAGCCCTCCTGTAGGCACCCTTCAGATACTGGTAGGCTGCTATAAGGTCTCCTCAAAGCCTTCTCTTCTCCAGGCTGAAAAGCCCCAACTCTCTCAGCCTGTCCTCATAGCAGAGGTGCTCCAGCACTCTGATCATCTTTGTGGCCCTCCTCTGGACTCTCTCCAGCAGTTCCATGTCCTTCCTGTGCTGGGGGCTTCAGAACTGCACACAGTACTCCAGGTGGGGTCTGACAAGAGCAGAGCAAAGGGGGAGAATCACCTCCCTTGCCATATGAGAAGTCTTGTATGAAGAGACAATCTCCACATGGAAAGACACTTACCATGCTGGAGGCAGCTGGGTAACAGGGAAATGTCCACTTATGCATCAAAAAAAGATACAGTTACTTACTGCACACAATTACAGTAAAGTATTTGTGCAATTGGCAAGTGAAATCTTGGTCCAAATCTGCAAAGTTGGTCTCAGATTTATGGCTTTTCTTTGGGGATTCTTTTTTTCAATAACGCAATTACATTTATAGTCTTGTACATCACTCATTTAGACAAGATATTCAAATCACAAGAATAGTGTTGATTTCCTCTGTTGGCAGACATCACAAATGACTAGCTTTCTGGTGAACATTTGCAGGAAATCTGCTCTATTGTTTCTTTACAGGTATGGAGCATAGGACCATGTGCAAAGTCACTTTTTCCCTTTCACAAAATTTACAGGAGCTTTTATGGCCAAGAAAACCTAACGAAAGTATCCTAAAATCTAAAACTACAAAATAGCAAGCCAAAAAACCCCAGATGATTCTGCTTTTACTCATTAACAACATCTTTGAAAAATGAAGTTCAAATTTGACAGAGTAACTACGATAATAATCCTAGTTGAACAGATAGAAATATCTATGGACCCACCTTGCAATGACAGTGTCATGCATTTGGGCTGAGCTGAAGTTAATTCTCCTCAAAGCATCTTTCTAGTGCTGTGCTTTGCAGTGCTGTAGCTGAGTGTTGATATCACAGCAGTGTTTTGGCTACTGCTGAGCCCAGCACCCAAGCTGTGCTTTTACAGCATCTCCCTGCCCCAAGAGTATGCTAAGGGGACACAGCCAAGCCAGCTGACTTAAAGTGGCCAAAGGGATATTCCATGCTATATGATGTCAGCTCAGATAGAAGTGAAAGAAGGAAGTTAGGTGGGATTCTTCCATGACATCTGTACTCCAGATGAATTACCAAGTATAGAAAGCTCTCTGACCATCACCCTGCTGATGGGAAGTAGTGACTAACATCTCTCTCTCTGCTTTTGCTTCCATACGGTCTATTGCTTTGCTTATTATTATTATTATTATCATTATCATTATTATTATTATTATTATTTAATTGCTTCTATTTTATCACTGCCTTTTGTTATATTTCCCCTTCTCCCCTGTCCATTTAAGAAGGGGAGTGATAGAGCGACTTTGGTGGGGATTTAGCCCCCCACCAAGGACAAACCACCACAGGCAGACATACTGGGTGTAGACACATGAGACTCTTATGGGACTGTGAACAAGACTAAAATGAAGCATGAGAGAAAATTGTAGGGAGTAGTGACAGAAACAAAATGAAGTAATCCACTTCCTATGTGGCCAATGGAAAATTAGGGGCTATATAGTATCAACAAAGAAGGAGAGAGCAGAAATGCAGCAGAAGAACAACTGAGGATGCTTTAGGCTTATCTAACACTGCCTTAATAATACTGCTTTTAGCATGATGCAAGGAGTCCCCTCTAAGACATGATGATAGATAGATAGATAGATAGATACATAGTTGATTCCAAGCTCATGCCCGAGACCCAAATTCAATTAATTTTGGAAATCTTGTCATGATATGCCTTGCCTTTTAAGTGAGGTGCCTCTATCATTCTCTCTCTACAAAACTTCAAAGATGGATGAAGGGGTTTAGACTAGCTTTTCTGAAGGCTTTTACTGGAATCCACAATGTAGATAAAAATAGGTACTTTATGCTGGTCAAACGATAGATCTTTGTGTGTTGGTATTTTGAATGATGTTACAATTAGTCTCTGAGAGTTTTCTGCTTTCATCAAAGTCCTTAATGGCAACACCACTATTATCAGGTTTAGTTCTTTTTTTTTTTTTTTTTTTTTTTTTTCACATGTCAGATATTGCACAAAGGTTGAACCGGGAAAAGGTTTTTTCCTATATTCATTCAGGGAAAGGAAAAGCATTTCTCCCCCAAAGTATATATATATATATATATATCAGTTCAATATGGCCTGACAACACCTTTTAAAGAACTGAGCATGTCCATGACCTCTCAAGAGAAACAAAGCTACAATGGAATGCCTGTGGGGTAGCAGAGCTTAAAATGAATACTGAGTCTCACTTTGCTCTCAGCATTCAGTTAATTGCCCTTTACAGACTAGAAACAAGCTATTATCCAAAAAGAAAGGGCTTGCTCTCTTAATTTTCTCTTTGAGTCTCTAAATTCATTTTAGCTTGACTTAATTTGCTCTTTTATCAAACATAGTGTATTTATTGCTCTGATGGCTGCAGTTGTGCCTGACACGCTTTCTGTTAAAGCTGACACACAAACATCAGTGTCATCTGCTGGGTATCCACATCCATTCTCATCAACATCTGCAATATTAGGTGGTGCAGGTGCACGAGACACATGATTTACTACCCCACAGACAGTGCTTTGGCTGATGAATAGATATAGATAAAAGTGGAAGCTCCTCTTTCAAAGCAATAATGCTATAAAAGCAAGGGCATTCTGCCACATGTTAAAATTCCATCTTCAAATTTCTACCTATGGTGGAGTTGCTCATTCTCTACTTACTACTAAATTTCCCTTATTTCTCAACATAAATTTCAGAGTAGCAAAAATCAGCCAAACTATATCACATATTGCTGAGGATCAGCTAGCTTCACATAATGTGAACACTTCTCAAATGTGTCACCATTAGTCAATGTGCTCTAATGAAACAATTCTATAAACGGGTTGCAAACTCATAGTGCAAGCAAAGAATGTTGCCTGTTTCAGTGACTGTGCAAAAAAGAGTTTTGTATAAAGCAGAAAATTGGAAACATTCTCTGCAAATGCCCAAGTTGTGCAAAAGCTCTCCTTTGCAATAAGGCAGATTTCAGCACTGGTTAAAACTGATTTAGGGAAAGCCCCTTGTTGAATCAATACTGCTTGAAGCTATTGTAACACACATAATAAAGGCACATTTCAGGTGATAACATAACTATTTTTTTTTTTTTAATCCCATTGTCTGGTCCCAGGTCACTCTGAGATCAGGCAGGGCAGTTTGCTTAGCTTCAAAAATCACGGAATTATTGTTGACTGCAAAATTAATGGAAGCACACCTGTTGTTAAGTTCACGTGTCAGTCAAGAAAGAGACGGAAAGAAAGGAAACAACCAAGCAAAATGAATCATGAACCCTTAGTACAAATTTTTGGGAAAGGGAGAGAGAATTTCTCAATCTTGTTTCAATGAAGATTGTGCTGGTTTGAGGCTAATCGGACTATTTTAATGACAGAAAATAGATAATTGGTTGTGAAAAGAAAATAACAATGAGGTCTATATCATTCATTAGTTTGCTGAGAGGGATAAAAAGCTAAAATGTAAACAATTTCTCCCGCTCTGGTCTGTGCTGCTGGATCTATTCGCTTCCTCTTAACTCCACTCTAATATCTTTCCATTAATCTTGGCTAACAGAAAATAACATAAACTTTGTTTCTCGTTTTGTTTGTCTGTCTGGGAAAGTAGAGGGAGAAAGAATGGGTAGCATTGAGCCCTTCTTGGCAGTTTTTCTATGTCCGGGAAGGAGTTTGGATTTTTGGATTATTTCTAATTTGTATATAATTGTAAATACTTGTAAATATATTGTGCATACATGTTTGTAAATTTTGCCATGCTGTAAATATAGCTTCATCTTACTTCCAAGCTGTCTGAGCTAGTCTAGTTTAATTTCAATAGGGTGTGTGTGTGGAAGTTCCCAGCCCACGTCAAATATACACACCAAAACACATACACAAGTATTTTCTCATGCACAAATCTAAGTTTTCATAAGCATTCTTTTCCATTAGTATTTTCTACCCAGGAAAAGAAAGACTTTGTTCTTTGGAAAAAAGCCCAGCGTGATAGATTCGAACTACATGTTGAAGAGATGTTTGATGAACTGCATTAATTGTTGTGTAAAATTTTGAAAGCAGTGTGTGTCTACACTTAGCCAGTGTCTAGGGCTAGACTATAGTAGTTGTTCTACCACCCAATGAACCCTTCCCAGTGGAGAAGGGGAATCAGGAAAAGGAGAGAAGACCCATGAACTGGGGTGAGAATAGTTTCCATGAAACAAAGATCCTGGTACCAATATAAAGTATATAAAACTATTCTCAGCCCAGCAAAGGTACAACAATCACACTGAATGGGAAATGATTCCTCAAGAGCAGAATCAGGAGGAAGAGGAGAAATCCAAGCAGAAAGCTCCCTCTTCTCAGCAAACTTCCCTGCTTGTACTGAGCATGATGTTTATGATACAGGATACACCTGTGAGCTGACCTAGATTAGCCGCCCTGGCTGACTCAAAACTGCTAATGACCTGCAGCCCATGGCTAACCTATGATTCTGTCCCAGCAAAACCAGGGCACTGTGGATCGTCCACATGAAACATCCATGTAATGAACTCAGTGGTGAGCAGGATTAAAGCAACAGTGCAAATTAGATACTGTTTCTTTGTGAAATTTATAAATTCTACCCAAAAATTGTCACTAGTTCTTAGGTTTATAGATTGGTCTAAAATGTGCTTGGTTTAGGGTTGCTGCATTGACTATGGTGGCAAACTTCAACCATGGTACTCCACAGGAAAACAACATCCCTGTATCTGTCTTTGAAATTAACAGATCTGTTTTGAGGTTATTCTATTCCCTGGCTGAAAAGTGAACCACAGTATAATTTATGCTCAGTAGTTGTATGACGCAAATATGATTGATGGTCACGTTTATAATAGCTGGGACTTTTGCTGTCAGAACTGAACAACTCAACTGAGCACTACCCTGCACTGGTATTATTAAGGTCTTGACTGTAAATCCCTTCCTGACACTGAGAAGCAGTTACTCACTGAAGAGGTCCTAAAGCTCTTGTGAACAGTAATTTATCACAAAAACAAATTTTTACAAGGCTTAAGAGCCTGGATTTAATTTTTCTTTTTTCCCCTTGAATTTGTCATGAATAGGATGTCTGGTGATATAAAAGGTTTGGAACTGCTGTTAAAGTTACCCATTCTCTCAGCTACATCAGAAAAATCTCTTCTGAGCATATATATTCAGGCTTACTGAAGTGCTGACATTTCATTCACTAATATTTTAGCCACGGTCTGGCTAACTAGCATCAATTACAGTGGCATCTCTGGTTTGAATAACCTTACTTCCACTCAGCAGTATGACACTTCTGATTCTTCGACGTGCCCAGGATGCTGTATCCACAGCTCTTGGAGTGTGAGGATAATCGTATGAGGTTTCCTTCCGGCTGGAAGACTCAGAGCGGCTTTTCGGGGAGGAGATAGAAGCAAAGAGAGATGTCTATTGGCAGCCATCAGAGGGCACTAAAACACCACCAATTCCTACCGCGGCTAACTAGGAAGGGCACTTTCTGAAGGTTAACCAGCCCCTGCCTATTATCAACGGTGTTTGTAATCGAGGGATGCTTTCCGCTCTTTTGGAGTGGACTCATACATAATCTGTTCTAGGAACGGCAGACTACTTACCTGGAACTCAACGGCCTGTAATCAATACGCTACAGATGTTTTCCCCAGAATCACGCCACAGATGGGGATTTGCCAGCGGGAACTGTGTCCTGTGACATCCCCGAGGCTGCTATACTGAACACGTGCATTTGTGGACACATTTAAGGGGACAGGGCAAGATGGGAACTACTCAGTCCTTTTCTTCGTATTTCTGTACCGCTTGGAATGCAGTTCTGTGAGGGACGTGAGGACTCGCCCACGCAGGAAAGGTCTCTCTGATACATCTCCTTCCCCGTGATTTTGGCTTTTACCTGTGTTTATCCAAGGCTTTTAAGTTGGAACCTGTTTAGTATGGAGGCTGCACTGCCTTGTGGAGTGCCCATTCAGCTTAGGTTTCGTCCCTCTCTTGGGAAGTGTTCTGAGCTTGTCTGGTTTGGCTAAAAGGGAACAAAGAGTTTGCTGTTAAACCAAGATAATTCACAGCAAAATTTGTTCGAACCTTATTGCCTACTATTGATGGGGAGTACATAGAAAAAGCCATTTGAAATATTGGTAAGGTGGAGGTGTATATTTTTTCCTAACAGTTCAAAATAAAGAAAAATACATTTCACAGCATCACAGAATCAACCAGGTTGGAAGAGACCTCTAGGATCATCGAGTCCAACCTATCACCTAACCCTTCTAATTAACTAACCCACGGCACTAAATGGTGTGTAAATAAAAAAGCATAGTAAGGGTTTCCTTGGAAAGAAGCTATTTCCAGCTTTTGTATCTGGTAATCAAATTCGTGACAATGAACATAATATGTGCAATAAAAAGGTGAGCCATATGTTTTTTATTAACCACATTTCTTAACCCAAACGTTGAAAACATTATAGAATAAATTTTATGTTAAAAAAAACCCCACAAACATCAAAAACATTTCCTTCAGTGATAATAAAACATAGCCATTTAAAAATAGTTATAGTTATTATTGGTATACTTCCAGTTAGTATTTTTTAAAAGTTATTTTTTAATAGAGTATTTAGTGAAATTTAATACATCGAAATTCTGCATGTTACACTCCTTTGTAACAGGGTGGGTACAGAACAATTAATATATTCTCTAATATTTCTTTTTTATCTCTAGCAAGCTGGCAATTAAAAGAAAAATCTTTACATTGCAGTAAAATACCTTCTGTTTCGGTTTCTTCTTTTGATTATACTACAACCTACTCTTTATGAATTATCAGAAAAAAAAATCTGTTTCATTAAATAACTATTCACAGGCTGAGAAATTACCATTCATGACCTAATGACACTGAAAATAATTGATTTGCTTTCCTGTAATGCTTCAGGGACTACTAAGCATAAGAAATTATACAGGAACTGAAAAGTCTTAATTCTGGAAAACTTGTTGAAATTACATACTGTAGCTTCTACTTGTGTATTGTTATAAACAGTGTTTCTATGAGATGTAACTTTTATTACAGAAGCAGTCTTTTAGCCAATAATTTCTGAGATTTAAAGTGCTCTGTGAAATGTATAATATTTTAACGTGCTGATACTGAAGAGATACTCAAATTCTGTTGTGGTAGGGCAAGTTAGAATAACTCACTTGCTAAGTTAAGCATTTCTTTTTTCACCATGTTGAAAATGTGTAATGGTGATATTGGTGTGAAGAGTGCTGTTTACCACAATGATTTACTACATTAAGTACTTTTCCTAAAAGCATCCATTTATCCTTTAGTCTTACATTCAATAGTTGTAATTTCATCAAAATTTAGAGCAATCTGGTTGGACAATTCTGCCATTTTATGAAGTCACAGAATTTTCAGGGTTGGAAGTGACCTCAGGGATCACCTAGTACCAACCCCCCTGCCATAGGCAGGGACACCTTCCACTAGATCAGGTTGCCCAGAGCCACATCCATCCTGGCCTTAAAAACTTCCTCACATGCTGTAGAAAGATGGATTTTTTGTTTGTTTGTTTGTTTGCTGGTTTGGATTATAGATCACACACACACACACCCCCACACCCCTAAAAATATGCCTTTCAAAATCTTGTAAATTAAAATTCCCTATTGATTCTTTACCTCACATCAAATTCCATGTTAATCCCTTAATGTAAATAAAAACCTCCTTATTCCATCCAAAAGGGCAATTAGGTTTTTAAAGAACAAAAGAAAAAGCAGTTCCTCTCTCAGAAATCTCTTGGATTTCTGAGAGAGGAACAAAATGGAGCAGAAATAGCATTGCTAATAACCTGAAGGCAGTAGTATTAAGAGAAGGGCAATAGTATCTTTATGGCCATCAAGGAATATTCATGCTCTGGACACCCTGGAAGCCACTGTCATAAAGAAATCTCCACTTCAGGTGTGTGCGGCATTGAGCATACTCTCAGCTTGCTGCTTCCCAGCTCTGAAGGGAAGTGTTTTGTCACCCATCAGGTTATTCAAACCACAGTAACAGTTTTGTCTGTCTTCTGGATTACTGCTGCTTTTATCTGAGAAAGGGCACAAGGGACTTTTACTAGATGCATGAGTGATTACGGACAATGTAATTTTGGGTTATAGGAGAGGTTTCTTGACTAAAAATAATAAGTTCCTTTTATAAAGGGTATTAAAATCTCAGCCACTTGCTGTTATTATGTGGCAACTGGGATTTATGAGGATGTCAGTTTGAGGTTTTAGTTATAATGCTATCCAGGCAGGAACATCCATTTGGCTAAACTATTTACTTAACCACATAATCAAGTACTGAGTAGAGTTGACCCACAGAGCTCAGTTGCTTAGTTGTCTCCAAAAGTGACTTCTGAAATGGCAGTTTCTCAAAGAAAGATAATTACCCCCTTGCTCTAATTATTAATCTGCAAAGGTGGGGTTTTTTTTAGTTTTTGCACCATGTTATGGCAGCCTTATATGTGTCTTTCATTTCACAAAAGCTTTGCTTCCCTCAGAAGAGGATACCAGACATGGTGCATTTGGTGGTTTGACAGCTACCTCCCCCCCACACACACTTTGAAATAACCCAGGACTCAGTTGGCTGGAAGTTAATAAATGAAGCTTTATATTTACAGCTTTGCACAATATACAAGCAGATATTTACAATGTATAACAGATATTTACAGACATATACAGTAAAAAGCTAATACAGAAACACCACACCCCTCCCAGAGATCAGAAATCCCTAAGAGAGGTTTCTAACCACCCTACCACCTTCCTCTCTCCCCAATGTTATCTCACCATCTGTCTTATACTGCAGATAGGTGAAGGTAGATCAGCCAGGGGGATTAGCAGCAGGAAAGAAGTTAGTGAAATTACTCATATCCAGCTAAGAAGGTAGAGACATGCAGAAGCAGCCACAGTTCAAGGTGGTTTATCTTATCTACGTTTGGGTTACAACTCTTCTTTTTTTCTTCTTCAGCGAACTTATGAGTGAAGTAGCATCATCAGTGTTTTCCTTTCTCAGCCTATAGTCTAATTTCTCATTCAAATTCTCCAATTGGTTCGAACCAGCACAGTGCATCACTGTCTGCATTTAAAATTGGGCAGGATGGACACATCACTGTAACATTAATACATCATTTGGTGTAAGTTTTCAGTGCATTAATTAATAGGTGTGACTTCATAGAATCATAGAATGGTCTAGGTTGGAAGAGACCTCAAAGATCATCCAGTTCCAACCCCCCACCACAGGCAGAGACACCTCCCACTAGATCAGGTTGCTCAAGACCTCATCCAGCCTGACCTTGAACACATCCAGGGAGGGAGCAGACACAACCTCCCTGGGCAACCTGTTCCAGTGCCTCACCACTCTCACTGTGAAGAATTTCTTCCTAACATCCCGTTCAAATCTCCCCTCTGCCAATTTGAACCCATTCCCCCTCGTCCTGTCATTACAAGACCTTGTGAACAGGACTTGCAATACTGTGTTCATCCATGGTATAGTTTGGTTTAAATGAGGAAACCAAAAGACCGCTATAAAATCTCAACATAAATTATTGATAAATTTTGTCTAGAGTACTTTGAAGTAGATGGACTAACAGAAGAAATGCAAAACTCAATAGAAACAGGGACTATGAAATGCAATGTGTGTGGGTGGCCCATTCCATGAGATACATAAAAGGTCTGTCATGAATTGCCCGGAGTTAAAAGGCCAAACAGTTGTTCAAATCTATGCAAGACAGTGAACAATTAAAACAAGGAGGAATGTTGATACCAGAAAGTATTTAACTTGAGTAATCAGTAATATCAGAAAGTATTCAACTTCAGTAATCAGTAATATCAGGCATACATTTACCATCCCAGCCACTGGTGCTCTTTATATTGAGTCTGGGAGACAAATGAATGTGGGAGAGGGACGTGTCATACTTACCTGTATTTCTTAGTGCTGAGTAGGACTGTAGATTTTCTGCACTTTCTGAAACAGATGCTAATGTGCTAATATGAGGATGATTAGGGGACTTGATTATCTCCCTTTGAAGAGAGACTGAGAGACCTTGGGCTGTTTAGTCTGGAGAAGACTGAGAGGGGATCTGATCAATATCTATAAACATCTGAGTGGTGAGGGTCAAATGTATGGGGCCAATCTGGTTTTGGTGGTCCACAGTAATAAGACAAGAACAATGGATGCAAACTTGAACATAGATTATACCGCTTCATGAGGAAAAATTTCTTTACAGCGAGGGTGACAGAGCACTGAGACAGGCCCCCCAGGGTGGTTGAGTAGTCTCCTTCTCTGGAGACTTTCAAGACATGCCTGGATGTTTTCCTATTCAGACTGCTCTGGGTGATCCTGGTTTTGGCACAGGGGTTGGACTTGATGATCTCTGGAGGTCCCTTACAACCTCTAATATTTTGTGATTCTGTGATTTACCAGTGTTGCAACATGGAAGCTGATTGAGGTTGGTGGAAAGATCCAGAGGCTCTTGGCTACCAGAGTAAAACTACATACATCTCTTGCAGTTTGTCTCTGTTTGTCTCTGTTTCTGTTTTCCACATACCATACTCCCAGGCACTTGAAGAGATCCTAGCCCAAGAGGAGGGATGGATAACAGTTAGATTCAGCACATACAAATGACACATACAATGAAGAAGGCAAATGACACAGAATTATGTGGTAATCACAGAAAAAAAAAAAGAAATAACATGGGTAAATGTCGTTGTGGTTTCTTAGCATCCTGTTCCTAGTGTGTACTCAGCAAGCTGTCTGCTAAGAGGCATGAGATGCAATCAGCTGCAGATCACTAGCTGCACAAGAGCAGAGTAGAGGGGGAGAATCACCTTCTTCAACCTGATGGCTATTCTTCTCTGATACACCCCAGGATACAGTTGGCTTTCTGGGGTGCAAGTGCACATTTCTAGCTCATATTGCACTTCTCATCAATCAGCACCCTCAAAGTCCTTCCCTTCAGGACTGCTCTCTATACATCTTCCACACAGTTTGTATTTGTGCTTGTTATTGCCCCCACCCAGGTGTGGGACCTTGCATTTGGCTTTGTTGAACTGGGCCTGTCAAGGTCCCTCTGCATGGCATCCCTTCCCTCCAGCACGTCAGCTGCACCATACAGCTTGGTGTCACTGGCAAATTTGCTGAGGGTTCACTCACTCCCACTTTCCATGTTGCAAACAAAGATGATAATCAGTCCCAGTACTGATACCTGAGGAACACCACTCATCACTTGTCTCCACTTAGACATCAAGCCACTGACCATCACTGTTGAGTGTGATCATCAAGCCAATTCCTTGTCCACTGAGTGGTCCTCCCTTCAAATCTATAATTTTCCAATTCAGATAACAGGCTTGGCGGAGGCTGGGGCGGGGGAGGGAGGGAGTGGGTGGGAAAGGGGCATTGTCAAATTCATTGCAGAAGTCTAGGCAGATGATATTGATTGTAATTGTCCAGCAGCACTGTTACCTTATCACAGAAGTCCAGCAAATTTGTTTGGCACATTTTGCCCTCAGTAAAGCCATGTTGGCTGTCGCTAAGCACTTCCTCATTTTTATTGTTGCTGGATTGGGCCAGTGCTATTTTTTGTGATTCTGTGAGCAACAGCTGTGTATTTCTAGTAATATTCTATTTGTTGGCTAATTAAAACTGGCATCAGGAAAGTAGCTGAACTGTCACAGGGGAAAATTTCTTCTATTCCTGTTCCTGTTTTTTACAAATAGAAAACAGATGTTTCCTTCATTCTCCATTGCCAAGCTGTAGGGAACCCCAAACCAAAAAAAAGCATCCGTGGTGCAGGCAGCACTGAAGAGCCTATAACTATGGCAGCAATAGCAATGTGAACAGGACATTTTCTTATTCAGGGTTTCTAGGTTACCAAAGCCAGTTGATTTTAGTCTTTTTTTTCCTCCTTTAGCTCTATTTTCTCAGTGTATTTTTTCACATAATGTTATTTGTCATGTTCTTCTAATGTGACTAGAACTTAGGGAGGAAGCATTTAAAATGTTGGTTTGCAGATAATGACTTTTTTTTCCCTCAAATTCATATCAGGTACACACTCATTCAAATTAACTCCATCCAACAGTTTCAATATGCTAGCGGATTTGCAGGCAATGTTTCATGGTTATTTTCACAAGAATCGTTGTCTTACCTGTAGTTAAAATCCTACCTGGCAACATCCACGCTATGGAGTTTTCTGAGATAATGAGCACACTATCAGGTTAGCACTTCTTGCAAAGGAGACATTCCAGAGTGTTGTCATCAGGACTCTTCTTTCTCAGATGGAATGAGACTGACCTAAGGTATGCTATGACATTGTTCCATCTGCAGTGTCATGCTTTACTTTTTAATAACTCTTTCCATGTTCAGGGAGAATTACATGTTTCCATGCTTAACTTGAGCCTGGGCAGTGTCCCATTAAAGCTATGCTGGTTTGCTCCATTCAGCTGTATCACACAGAATTAACCATGTTGGAAAAGACATTTGAGATCATTGAGTACAACCTATCACCCAACACCTTCTAATTAACTAAACCATGACACCAAGTGCCTCATTCAGCCTCCTTTTAAAGACTTCCAGGGATGGTGACTCCACCACCTCCCCAGGCAACCCATTCCAGTGGCCAATCACTCTTTCTGTGAAGAACGTCTTCTTAACATCCAGCCTAAACCTGCTGGTGCAGTTTGAGGCTGTGTCCTCTTGTTCTGTCACTGATTGCCTGGAAGAAGACACCAACCCCCACCTGGCTACAACCTCTTTCAGGTAGTTGTAGACAACAATAAAGTCTCTTCTGAGCCCTCTCTTCTCCAGGCTGAACAATCCCAGCTCCCTCAGCTGTGTAGGGCTTGTGCTCCAGCACCCACACCAGCCTTGTTGCACTTCTCCAGACATAGGTTCAAGCACCTGAACATCTTTCTTAAATTGAGGGTCCAGAACTGGACACAGTACTCAAGGTATGACTTAACAAGTGCTGAGTACAGGGGCAGAATGGCATTCCTGGTCCTGCTGGTTGTTGTGGTAGACCTGAAGGGTCAAAATAGGCCTGTATGTGTGCTGGCTTGCCCAGACATGTTTTTTCTGCCTTACCTCTGGTTTGGGGGAAGAAGCAATGGCAGGAAGAGACAAAAGACATGATGCCGTGGAGTCTGAGCTTATATAACTTGCATTTCTCCTGCTTGCAACCCGTGGTAAACAAGTTGCATGTAGTAGCCTTATGCTATGCCTGTGCTGGACCTATGCTCTTCCCCCAGTATGGTATAAGCAAACCTATGCTTTCACCCAGATATGGTAAAACTTGGCTTACTGCTACACTGATTGGATAAGCTAATGCCCAAAAGGGTCCAGTCAATCTCAGGGATTGATACTAAAAGCAAATAAGAAGATAACACAGCGTGCCTTTGCCATACTTATGCCTCTGCCATGATTTTGCCATTATTTTATGTTCTGCTGCATCCATGTCTGTAATGCCTTATTATTGTTATACAGTAATATAAGCTATATTCCACACTGGAACCATTTTGAGTCTTTCCAGGAGAAACTTGAAAAGCCTTCACACAATTAGCAGCATGAGATACACATCTGCTGAGACACATTGCAAGACGTCTGCCTGCACCTGCCAGAGCAGCCTGCATCTCCTGAAGATGACCAAGCCTGAAGGCAACACAGATAGTCAAAAGCCAGGAAGAGGTCAGAAACTGTCTGCCCCCCTCCCCTTCACCTAGCAGCCTGTGGAGCCTGTGGTGGATCAGTCTCAGCTGCAGCAACAGCTGCGGCAGCCACACCGGCCACAAACCATGCAAATGTTTTGGGTACTTCCAATTTATTGATAACCCCACAAGACGGGAGAAGTAATACTTGTGAGTAAACCTAAAGCTTTGCATATTACCTAGATTCTGCCCTAAGCAGAAAGGGGCCCTGAGTTCCATCTAGCGTCCAAGCAGCACTATTGACTGCAAGAGATCTTCCAGTGTTAAAACTGAATTGATTGTTTATGCATATTAATAGTTACTTCTAGATCTAGATATCATTTATGTAATTGTTCCATAACTGCTACAATCGAACCTGTTTAATATTAAAAATAAGTGATTGGGGGTGAAAAGTTTGGATACTGAAAATTAATAAACAATATTAATTTCAGAAAATCATTTTGCATTAATTAATCATAACTGTGCTGATTTGAAGTAATTGGAGGATTTAAAGGAAAAATTAGACTATAGGCTGAGAATGGAAAACTCTGTTGATGCTACTTCACTCATAGCTTTACTGGGAAAGAAAAGAAATTGTTTAAGAGTTGTAACCCAAACATAGATAAGTCAGACTGCCTTGCACTGTGGCTACTTTTGCATGGCTCTTTCTGCCTGCCTTTTGTAGCTGGATCTGAATAATTTCACTAACTTCTTTCCTGCTGCTAATCCACCTGGCCAATCTACCTTCACCTATCTGCTGCATAAGACAGATGGTGGGATAAGATTAGGGAGGGAGGAAGGTGGTAGGGATGGTTAAAACCTCCTCTTAGGTACTTTGATCTCTGAGAGGAGTGTGGTGTTTCTGCATTACCTTTTAACTGTATATATCTGTAAATATCTGTAATACACTGTAACTATCTGCTTGTATATTGTGCAAAGCTGTAAATATAAAGCTTCATTTATTAACTTTCAGCCGACTGAGTCCTAGCCTGGGTTATTTTCAAAGTGTGGGGGGACAGGGAACTGCTGAACCACCACAATAACCCATCACACTGGTCACACTATTCCTGTGACAGGCCAGGATGCCATTGGCCTTCTTGGCCACCTGGGCATACTGCTGGCTCATGTTCACTCAACTGTCAAGCAGTACCCCCAGGTCCCTCTCTTCCTGGGTGCTCTCCAGCCACTCTATCCCCTGCTGTTAGCACTGCATGGGGTTGTTGTGGCCAAAGGGCGGAACCCAGCACTTGGACTTGTTAAAACTCATGACACTGGACTGTGCTCGTCTATCCAGCCTGTCCAAGTCCCTCTGCAGAGCCCTCCTACCCTCTAATAGATTGACATATGCTCCCAACTTGGTGTTGTCTGCAAACTTAACTGATGGTGGACTCAATCCCTTCATCCAGATCATCAGTGAAGATATTAAACAGGACTGGTCCCAGCACTGATCCCTGGGGCACACCACTAGTGTCTGGCTGCCAGCTGGATGTGGCTCCATTCACCACCACTCTCTGGTCCTGGCCATCCAGCCAGCTCCTAACACAGCGCAGAGTGCCCCTGTGCAAGTCACATGTAGTTGTATTTATCTATGATATCCACGTTTGAAACCCCAAATATAACACTGCTTTAAGTAAATGGGGAAGTAGAACAAAACAATGCTGAAAATGACACATAGATGTGAGTGATTTCTGAGGAAGAAAAATTGAATTCCCATTGTTTTCAGAAGCTTCAGATATGTCAAGTACCCTCAAATAAATGCTCACCAGTCCCCAAAAGACTCGATTATCAACTCACCACTTCCATGAAAGCAAATACAAAGTTCTAAATAAAGCCTCATAACATCAGTCTTAACAAGTGAGCCTTCTGATTCCCCTGACTGTTGAGGTGGCTAACCTCCTTGATTGTCCTGTCAAAGGAATTTTAAACCTCAATTAATAATAATTTAAAAACCTAAGCTGGTTTTGCCTTCAGTTAAAACTGGAAGCAGCAAAACATAAAAGTTAATTCATTGTGTGTTCAATTTTGCTATTTCAAATAAAACGGTAAGAGGCACAATGCCATAGAGTCATAGAATCATAGAATCATAGAATCATAGAATCAGTCAGGGTTGGAAGGGACCACAAGGATCATCCGGTTCCAACCCCTCTGCCATGGGCAGGGACACCCTACCCTAGATTAGGCTGGACAGAGCCTCATCCTCCTCCAGGGATGTGGCCCCAACCACCTCCCTGGGCAACCCGTTCTAGGCTCTCACCACTCTCGTGGTGAAGAACTTCCTACTCACGTCCANTCCTATCACTACCTGATAGCCTAAAAAGTCCTTCCCCAGCTTTTTTGTAGGCCCCCTTCAGATACTGGAAGGCCACAATAAGGTCACTTGGGAGCCTCCTCTTCTCCAGACTGAACAGCCCCAACTCTTTCAGTCTGTCCTCATAGGAGAGGTGCTCCAGCCCTCTGATCATGCTTCTCTGGACATGCTCCAGCATGTCCACATCCCTCTTGTAATAGGGGCTTCAAAACTGGATGCAGTATTGCAGATGGGGTCTCACCAGGGTGGGGTAGAATCACCACTTCTCCTGATGCAGCCCAGGATCTGGTTGGCTTTCTGGGCCACAAGTGCACACTGCTGGCTCATGTTGAGCTTCTCATCCACCAGTACTCGCAAATTCCTCTCCTCAGGGCTGCTCTCCAGCCAGTCACTGCCCAACCTGTATTTGTGCTTCTGTGATGTAGTCCTCTGTAGCTGACAATAAGTATGGTCAGGGAAAATTGAAGCATTTGTTGAAATGATTATGTGCTGCATTTTTTTTCTTGTAACAGATATGGCCTTGCTTTTCAGCCTGAGTCATTCCAGGTTGAATTGCTTCTTGACCACTTGACTGTAATTCCATGTACAACTGACTTGAACTACAACACCGATATACAATTCCTGCAATTCCAAATATCAGCATCAGTACTTGAAGCTGTGTCTTAGTGTATCACTGTTTCAGGAATAATGCTTCAGAAGTGTTCCTCCTGTCTTTTTTCATTAGCTTATTCCCTTCGTTGTTTCATTATGCAACTGCAGCATTGTTCTGGAAGTCACACTGTACAAGTGAACTGTTGTAGTGGGTTTGCAGTGACCTGCCCCGCCCTGGCTTGTATATTTGCATTGCTGTAAATATAAAGATT
>VWZI01018406.1:245-16370 GCA_013396835.1 Psilopogon haemacephalus | reverse complement strand
CAGTGCCAGCACAGACTGAAGCAGACTGCCTAATCTCATTGTTTTGAGAACATCTCTTAAAGCAACTTTTTTTTTTCCTTTCTCTGTGAAACTCGGTGAAGTAACACAATGTGTTTAACTCTCTCTCAGCCAATACTCTAATTTCTCACTCAAATTCTCCAATTAGCTCAAACCAACACAACATTGACACGGTAGGGTATGGTAATAAAGCATTATGTTAAGATGCTGTTTTTACAAGTGGCTTCAAATATTGGTGACAACCTGTACAAACATTTACATATATTACTGTCATAACTAAGCAATGCTTTGAATTACTGCTCATATCAGAGAAAGAGTCCCTGAAAAATGATTAAGTTTACTGCCTAGATGTAGATACTAAGAGACTTCTAACCAAAGACTGCCCAAGTCTAATGCTTAGTAAGAGCAAGAACTTGGAGACATTCCTATCTTAAAAGAAGTATAGTTGCAGACTCTGAAATTCTTACTTCCCACGAAGTAAAGAGCTCTCATCCAAGTTAATTCAATCATTTCTTAGATCCAGCACCTCCATCTTTCTGTCAGCTGCTGTTTTTTGATCTATTAATACTTTGACATTTTCCAGGGAAAAAGAAATGCAAGACTGAGTGACTTGAGATGAGAAATGGCTAAGCAGCACATTGAAAGCTGTAGTTGGATGAGTTAATACATTGCTAACCTACCCACGTGCCACACTGAATGAGAGAAAGAATTGTGGTCTAAGAAAAATTGGGTGTCTGTCCTTGTAAGTCTAGTTATTTCCTAGACACTTCATTTTAGCTGAAATCATAGGATAGCAGTATTTTTTCATGAGGAAGCCACAGAGTTTTCTGACATACAACAATGATAGAGATATTATCTACCTCCAAATATTTTTTAATCTAAATATCATAATAGCTTGTAATGCCACTTCTGTTCATTTAATAGTTTTACAACCATGAAAACACTTTGTTATCTGCTTCAAAAATGAATGACCACTGATGGAGGGAGTGGTTTTTAGGTTTAAAAGGAACTCTGAAGAAATAATTTCATAGGACCAAAATCAAATGGTAATACAGGTTGTATTTGCCTTGGTGGAATTATGTGCCATATGGAAGCTGTGAGCATTCTGTCAGCTTCCTACAAGAATAACATAGATCTTTTCAATTAATTCACAACTGCAAGTACTGACTAATTACTGTTGTGGCTAGAACTGGTTAGTGGCTTTGTGGGGAGTATTGAGCTGCTTTTAAATATGAAACTTAGCTCTCAGTAGGGATAATAACATCATCTTGCAGTACCAACCCACCATCATTATCATCTGCTAATGACAACATTGTTATGATGATTCACAGAGCATTAAGCTTATATATCTCTATATCTATACATCCACAGAGTTAGAACCAGAATCTGAAGTGAAGGCATAGTGAATAACTGAAAACCAACTGCATTATGTCTGATTTTACTTACTCAAGATAATGTGTAGCTGAAAATTACTTTCTCTAAGTGCTATACTTTTGGTCTAAGGATCTGTTATTTCATGTGTTCTGGAAGTAAGAGTAAGTATATAAAGAAGCTGAAAGTTGTATTCACTCCAGTTTGAACCAGCACTGGTCAAATTTTGAAGCAAAGATGCTACTAACTGGTATGCAAATTACATAAGGAGAACCACCAAGTATCAGCAATAAAGGCCACAAAGCTTACACTGCAAGCTGGTTTGTTCATGATGAGCCTAGACAAATTCTGTAGCAGGCTAAGCAGATACACATGAAGATGCAGCCTCAGAAAGCCCTTCGGAGCAAACACATGCAGAATGAGATATGCAGACTGTTAGTGCCAGAAATAGTACTTTGAAACCATAGGGAATAATAATACACCCTTCTCTTTCTTTTCTGTGAGAAAAGGAAGAGGGTTTTTTTTATGCCTGGCATCTTGAGCCAGGAGCACCTACTTCTACTGCTGGTGAGAGGAAGGGGTGGAAGCGGTGGCATGCTTCCATCCTCACACTGTGAAGTCAAGGGCAAAGGAGCAGCCGAGCTGCAGCTGCACTGTGGTGCTGCTTGGGGCAGGCATTCAAAAAGGTGGCTCTGTTCCTGTAGTGCTGTATTTCAGCAAGCCCCTGTTCTGCATAGTTTTACAAAGCTCTTTGTTAGTAAATTCCCTGACAAGTCTATGCAATGATGAAGCAGGAACAGCATGACATACCTGATCCACAGATCACAAGTGTGGTTCCTGTTGTAGTCAGGGTCTGGCGTTCTGAAGAATCTTGCGTTGTAACGGAAAGATAGAAGCCCCTCCCTATAGCCAATAGCCTTGAGTTAGGACGTAGGCAGACGGAAGTGACGCTTTGTAGACTATAAAAAGCATTGCTATGTTTCAATAAAAGCCATTTTGCCATTTGTTATGCATCACATTGATGTCTGTAGCTTTTGGCCTGAGCAGCCTGGGTTTGGCTATTCGTGCTGCCCTTGAACCAGGTCGTCAAGCCTTCTGAGTAAGGCAACAGGTTCCAAATACTCATGCATCAAAACAGGCTCCAAAATGCATTAACTATAAGGTGAATCTTACAAGCATTTTGTACATAGGACTGCAGTAGGGCTTATTGACATAAAATGCATGCATTATTCTACAAAAGACAGAGATTTGCAGTCCTGAATTAGGCTACAAATGGGGAAGCTGTGGCCTTCCAAATGCAAACACCTGAAGGTTCTGATGTAATTCTTCCCTGTAAAATGGCAACCCATGTTTATCCTATAATGAATCATCATATAATTTTCTTAAAGTTGAAGTCCATTACGTTTTTCAAGGCACTCTGAACTGCTCTCATCAAACATCCTTGCTTCACAGCTCAGAGGTTTCAACATCTAGTATTTCTTCTGTAATAGCAGTCAGGAGAGTGAGGGTTTACTCTGGATGTTTTTAATGGTGGTACGATTTTCTGCAAATCCACCTGCTGGGGAAATTTTTCACATGCAGGGCCAGAATGACACAAACACATCAATGTGATGAATAAAGTCAAACCCTTTGTTAGTGACAGGATAGTTCTTTTATAGTGTTTTCTTATCAGACTAAAGCAACGTGCCTAAGTTCTGATGGACAGCATCCTGAGCTCAGCAGGATGCTGTCCATGCTAATCAGAAGCATACTAATTGGTTGGCATAATTAAGCACAGTCCCATTCATTAATATTTATGATAACCTATTCTCTGGTAATTCTCTAACCAGATGTTTCACTATCTTTTATCCTCGTAGGAAGCAGCTGCCACGTTATGAAGGCCAGAGGCCTGCACTAGATTGTTTTCCCCAAGCTGTGTGAGCCAAGGACAGGCTTCTCATTATCTCACAATCCCACAGCCACCATTTCAAATAATCTTTGAGTATGTTTCCCTTTGAGGGTTTCCTTTACTCAGCCCTAAGCCAGCTGTGTTTCCCCCATGCCTCTTCCTGTGCAGATTTTTTGCTAGAAGCCTGGATCAGAGCTATCCACACAAACAACACCTCAGGAATTGAATCTGGCATCTCTTTCTAGATAGATCTGTAAATCTGTCAGAAGGTCATGGAGTGGAAGCAGGAGGTAGCCTGAGAGAGCACAGGACTGCAAATCTAGTTGCTGTGGGCTTCAAATGCAAGGTGGTGGGTGGGAAGGCTAGCAGACCAATTACTCTCAGAGCCTAGCTTTTAGAAAAGCTTTCAGTCATGGTCTGGACAATAGTTGAGCTAAAAGGCATTGGAGTAGATATTTGGTCAAGCTGGTCAAGAGTTCACTCCCAGCACTGGCAAACGGGCTGCCATCTTTGCTGTGATGTGTCTCCTGTCTGCCAGGCTATACAACAGAGTGTGCCCAGGGCTTCAAACACTTTATTAGGACTGTACAAGAGTTCTGCTAGTGAGCTGTAATCTCAAAGGAAACCTGGTTTCCTTACACCTCTGTTTCTGGTTCTTTATACACACCTCTATTCACATAAAGTTATCAGAGTTTCCTTTACCTTTGGTATTGACACATCATTTCTCAGATGTTACACAAAGACAGCTGCCACAGAAACTGTAACAATAGCACCAGTTAATAGGTATTTTACAGCAATATTCTGTATACTTTGCATCAGTAGACCCACATAGGACCAAGGTAAATAATCATTTTAAAACACTCCCAAAAGGCATAAAATAGCAATAAGCAGTACTAGAGTCATTAAAAACTCATGTTCTATTGTTTGGCATTTTTACTTCCCTAATGTCACGGGAGGAATACATAATGCCTATGGTAATGCTACATCTTTGGCAGGTAGTCCTGTGCTCAGCAATAGCATGCCATTTGTGACAATATCAAGTGGCAGAAAATAATACTCAAGCGAGCTACAGGATTCTTTCACTTACTTGGGAACTCCAGTATTTTGCAGAGTCCAAAGGATAAGTAAGCTGAGTCCAGACTTTGTTTCTGGACTACTTCCCAAAGGTAAGGTTACACTTCATAAATAAGCTGCACGTATTACCGTTCAGGCACTTTTAAAAGGAAGGTGCATCCAGAAAAATAACACAATTTACTTGTTTGCAAGTCCAGTAATCAGAAGTTTCCAAGCCTTCCCTACTCTGTTCCATTAACAAAACCAGAAACCTTCCTGCAGTTGAGAGCAGAGTAACCACCAATACTCTTATTGAGCTGAACAATTACTTTTGAAGACTCTTTTTTCAGAAGCTTGTAATTTGTTACATGCTTCACTACCTGTGTTTCTCAGTCAGTTTGAATGGCTGGAGCTTGTTTTAATTTCCTGCTCTTCCTCTACCATACTAATTATAAGATCAGATTTTTTCTTTTGCTTTTCTCTCATAGAGCTTTAAGAAAATTGAACTGTGACTGATACCTGAGATAGTATTTGAAAAAGAAATCCCATCCTAATAAGATGGAGATTAATCTAGAAATAGGTCTATTTCATTTATCACCATATTTAGGCACGTCTTCCCATACTTTCAGCCCCTCACAAAGCAAAGTTACCTGAGAATTCTAGGTTTGATATTTTAGATTATGTGTTATATGTCTCCTCCTTGTTCCTGCATGTGGCAAGCACAAAATGCTAATGTTATGACAACAAAAGAGCTATTTAAATATGTGCCTTTCTGTAGTTTTGAACCCAAGGATACAACTCTATCTATGAACACACAGTGTGGACCCAGTAAATACATAACTGAGGGATCTAAAAATGTGAAGAGGAGACTGATAAGGGGAAAAAAAGTGTTATCTTCAAGAAACAGAAACATACTTGGTCTCTTGCTCCTGTTTGCTTTCAGGCAGAAGAAATCTCCCTTTTGAAGTAGGCCTCCCTACTCCTGCAGTCCTTAGGAAAGCTGACTTTTTTTTTCACCCAGCTATTAATCTTTCTGAAGAGACTGAGCATGAGCAAAATACTTTTTCTTAAAAGCTGGGGTTGTTCAGCTTGGAGAGCAGGAGGCTCAAAGGAGACCTTATTGCTGTCTACAACTACCTGAAAGGAGATTGTGGCCAGGTGGGGGTTGGTCTCTTCTCTCAGGCAACCAGTGATGAAAGGAGGAGACAGCCTCAAGCTGTACCGGGGAGGTTTAGGCTGGATGTTAGGAAGAATTTCTTCACAGAGTGTTTGGCATTGGAATGAGCTGCCCAGGAGAGTGGTGGAGTCCCTGTCCCTGGAGGTGTTTAAAAAGAGACTGGATGAGGCACTTGGTGTCATGGTTTAGATAATGTTGGGTATTAGGTTGGACTTGATGATTTTGAAGGTCTGTTCTGACCTGACTGATTCTGTGATTAAAGAAAAACTAATTTTGCTCAAGATAAACATTTCTTCCCCAAATCACAGTGACACAAGACAAACTTTCTGTGTAAAATTTTAGAAATTTTACATCATCAATTTCACCTGATCAGAATATGTGATCAACTTCTTAGGACTTTATTATGCTATATCCCAGTCTGAGTGAGTGACTCTGAAATGTGTCACACTTATACATAAACCCATGAAATCAAAGACTCTATGAAAGTAGTATTTCATGTGTAATGTAATAAAAGGAGTGGGAGTTTTTTGGTTTGTTGGTTGTTTAGGGGTTTGTTGGGTTTTTTTTGCTGGTGGTGTTTTTTGGTTTGTTGGGGTTTGGGGGGTTTTTTTGTTTGTTTTGGCTTTTTTTTTTTAAAAAAAAACTCTATCCTTTTAATTTAGGCACAAGCTTTTCCGATGCTTGACAGGTTTCAGTTACTCATTATAAATTTGCTGAAAGCATCAGCTGTTGAAAAATGTTAAGCTGTAAAGGAGATGGGGTAGAGAGCTTACAATGAGTTCATTGTTCCGCTTTAAGTCACGCTGAGCAGGGAACAAAAACAGAAGCTGAAGGAAAAAAGAGGTCCAGCCATCTAGTGGTGAATCACGCTGGTGTGCTGCTTGCTGATGTCTGCCTTCCACGGGGATGTTCAGAGGGCCTCCTTGTGCTCGTGCCCCACAGAGGAAAAAAAGGAGTATTTCCCACATCTGGAAAGGTGGAGGACGCAGCAGCAGTGAGGCATCTAGGCAACAAGCTGAACAAGATTGCCGAACTGGGAGAAGGGTTAGCAGAAGAAGTAACCACACCAACCAAAAAGGCAGCTTTTGCTAGGTTGACAAGTTGACACTGCTGTCAGTGTTTTCACTAGAGAAGTACACCTGTCCACAGTTGCCCATTTAGTGCTCATTCAGATATTCTGTATGTAGATGTGTCCTTGTGACAGTCTTTTCTTCAGAATATAGCTGTGTCCTTGTACTTGCCACCCTGCCTGCAACTGTATAGCAGAAATCAGGGAAAATACTGTGTGGTTTCCCAGTTTCAGAAGAGAACAGTACATCCAGAGGATATGCAGAACAGAACAGCAAAATGCACTCGGGTCCCACTTCACACCAGGACAAGAGAGGTGCAAGCCAAATCATCATGCTTCAAACAAGAGTGATGCAATCAAACATCTGCACAAAGAAAGCCATATCCTTAAGTCCAACAAGGATAAAGCACTCACCTACCCAATGTACTGAGGGAACTGTTTCACATTTTCTGTAGTATAAACTTAGAGTAAAATCTTCATCTTGGCAAGGCCTGAAAAGTCATCAAAATAAGCAGCCATGAAATACTTAAAGGAGAGAATAAGAACCATACAATACATATGCCTGGACACCTGTTGGTATTCATTCCAATATGTCAGAGCTCCCATTCTTAAAGTGATCTCAGTGCTTAAGAACCTCTGTCTGCTTGAAAGCAGCCAGTTGCCAAGTCCTGCAGAGCCTAGTATACAGCTTACTTAGGCACACAGAAGAGACATCCAGTGGGATAGCCTAGGCACTATGGCCATTAAATGACCATTAATTCCTATGTGAAATGAACCCCAGTAAAATCACCTGTTTACTCAACTATAAGACATAAATTACTTATTTACAACAGCCAAGATTAAAACTACTGCCTGTCTTACATCATAATAAGTAACTGATATTCATCTGCTTATTAACTATGGAATAAGAGCATGATATAAACTCCCTATTGCTACATTTTACTCCCAACGCATTTTGGCCACCGTCCCCTTCATGGCTTATGTATTCATGAAACTGCATGGTAGGTTGTACTCAGCTACAAAACACTAGCCAAAGTGTACAGTCATGGCTAAACTAGGGATAGCCAGGTATAAACAGGGAATCATTCTGCCAAGTATGTGCTGTGAGAATTTTTGTAACTGAAAAGGGAGTTTTGTTCCAGGTAGTTATTGTAGCGTGAACTGCTTCTGTCAGGCACTTCTGTGTGTACTGGAGGGAGTACAGAGGATAATGCTTCCTGTGAGGTACAGAGTATCTGAAGGCAGCTTAGGTTATCAGTAGTACTTGTTGACAGCCACTAGGGTAGAAATTAAATGCAGCTGTTTCCTACTAGAATGGTATCAGCTACTATACCTCGAACTGTCACTGCTATGTGTGTAATGTTTCCATTACCAGCAGTGGGATAGCTAAAAAAAGCAGGAGGTAAACATCTTCCTACTTCGAAATGGTGTTTGGCATTGATTCTCCTACTATAAAGTAGACAAAAGGCACCGTGAATGTTTTCTGAGTTCTCTCCTAAAAAGCGTTTGGCAATGGAGACCCTGAGTGTCCTAGTCAGGAATTATGCTATTTTTTCACCTGGTCTTTACCAAACATGCTTTTTCATCTGGCTAACAGGAAAATTAACTGCCCAAAGCCTGCAACATTGAAGGGATGGCCGCCTTATGCCACCTAGCCTTGCCCCTCTCATTTCATTGGTGGCTCACACTAGATAGTTGGATTGAATCCTACAACAAATCACTTTCAGAGATGTCTGAAACCACAGACATTATAATGAGACCATCTAAATCTTATTTCACAGAGACAAACCTTGTGGAGTGGAGGTCACCCTGTGAGAGTGATGGAGCACTGGAACAGGCTGCCCAGAGAGGTCCTGGAGTCTCCTTCTCTGGAGACCTTCAAAACCTACCTGGATGTGCTCTTCTGTGGCCTGACCTAGATAATCCTGCTTTGGCAGGGGGTTGGACTAGATGATTTCTAGAGATCACTTCCAACCCCTAACATCTTGTGATTTTGTGTTAGAATGAGAACAAGCAAAAAATCCATGCTCTTTACTTCTCGTTTACTCACCGGGAAACTAAGGCAACAGGTAGGCTGTAATGGACTTTCTCACAGCGCCTCAGTAAAATCTGTGGCCAGGTTTGCTACCTGTTCATGTACTTGGCACTCAGCCTAGGGCAGAATACTAGACATGAGTGTTCTGCTTCATAATCTCCTGTGTTGGTTTGAGCTAATTGGAGAATTTGAGTGAGAAATTAAACACTGTGTCACCTCACCCAGTTCTGACTGAGAGAGAAGAAAGAGGATTGTTTTGAGAATGTTCCCAAAACATCCAGATAAGCCAGTGTGCTTGCGCAGTCAGTCGGCTCTGGGTCCCGGCAGACTTCAGCAGTTTCTTTCCTTTGTCTCTCTGCCTTTGAACTAATTCAGAGTAAAATCACTAAAACCATTCATTCCTTCCTGCCACTAATCTTTCTGACCGATCTTCAGCTTATCTGCAGCATCATCAAGTGGTGAGATAAAGCTGGGGGAAGGAGGGAAAGGTGGTAGGGGGAGTTTGGTTTCCCTCTCTTGGGGATTTTGGTCTCCAGGAGGGGTGTGGTGTCTGTATTTCTTTTTTACTGTATATTTCTGTAAATATCTGTTATATCTTGTAAATATTTGCTTGTATATTTGCATTGCTGTAAACATAAGCTTCATTTATTAACTTCCAGTGTGTTTTTCTGAGTTTTAGCCGGGGTTTTAAAAGGTGGGGGGGCAGGTCACTGCAAACCCACTACATCTCCATCTGCTTTTCTGTTCTTAAAGGTAACAGAGCCTCATCTGTGAGCAGTATACCAATCTGCATTCATCTGCCATATGTTTTGGATATTCATTGAAACAAAGGTTTTTTTTGAAGACTTGAAACTGGAATTTAAAAGCTGCTAAGTTAAGGAAGAGGAGTCAGGAAGGAGCAAAATAGAGGCAGAAAATATGGTAATGGCACCTCCTTCAATGTGTAAAACACACACTGGGGTCAGGGTGGAATGGTTTGGCAAATGAGTACAAATGTACATCACCATGTAGCCATTTGGGGCTGTCTGCTTTCAGAGTACCACTGCTGTCTTTCTACTGTGCTGCAGGTTGCCTGCTGTGCTCTGCAAACATATTCCTCTCCTGTGGTTATTTTTTATGCAGCTCCTTGAAACATGTGTCCTCATATGCGTCTCTTTCTCACTACATAAATAACAGTTTGTCTCATGCTTCTGCCATCCTTTTGAACTAAATTAAAAAGGAGCGAGAAGATTATCTCTTCCCATTGGGGATAGCTGTTGAAGCTTTTGTGGCACTGTCAGTCCAGGATATACGTTGCCTCCATGCCCTTCTTAGAGTCAGTGTATTGGTTTGAGCTAATTGGAGAATTTGAGTGAGAAATTAGACTATTGGCTGAGAGAGGTAAACACAATGTGTCACTTCACCGAGTTTTACTGAGAAAGAAAAAAAAGTTGTTTTTAAGAACTGTTCTGAAAACAACCAGATAGCAGACGGCTTCTGTCCGTTCTGGCTGTGGCTGCTTCTCCTGCATGGTCTTCTTTGTCTTGGTAGCTAATTCAGAGTAAAACTACTAACTCCTTTCTACTAATCCCCCTGGCCAATCTACTTCATCTTATTTGCAGCATCAATAGGTGGTGAGATAAGACTGGGGAAGGAGGGAAAGGTGGTAGGGGGTGTTTGGTTACTCTGTCTTGGGGATTTTGGTCTCAGGGAGGGGTGTGGTGTCTGTATTACTTTTTCACTGTATATATCTGTAAATATCTGTTATACCTTGTAAATATTTGCTTGTATATTGTGCATTGCTTGTTGCCTTACTCGGGAGGCGTGATGACCTGGTTCAGGAGTGGCACGGCAACCAAACCCAGGCTGCTTGGGCCATGAGCTACAGACATCAATGTGATGGATAGCAAATGGCATTTATTGAAACGTGGCAATGCTTTTTATAGCCTACAAAACGTCACTTCCGTCTGCTTACGTCTTAACTCAAGGCTATTGGCCATAGGGAGGGTCCGTAACTTTCCATACATTGCTATAGCTTCCAATAACTGGACCCTGACTACAACATTTCCCCCCTCCCTATGCATAACTAAATTGACTAAAGTGTAACAATCTAAAAAAGTGCATATGTGGTAATCTTAGCTAGAAAAATATACTAAATGCATAACTAAATTAACTAAAGTACCTTATCCTTGTTCCTAAAATATCTTCTCCTTACTCTATGCTCTCTAACTATCTTAAAAATACGTATCAAAAACTTAACTATGCATCTTAACTTATAACTATGGTGTAACTATTGCTTACTTAAATCTTACTTAAATCATACTTTAAAATATAAAAATCTTAAAAGGCACTCTAAGCAAATGGTAATTAGGCTAACTGGTAATAACACTGAGTAAAAAATAGTCTTAAATTACTTAAATAGACTTAAATAAAATAAAAAAGTTCATGGTACCATGATAACATGCATGAGGCACATTGAGTCAGATATAGATAGAGGATAGCTAAGGATAGCTTTAAACAAATGCATTCTTAGAGTAGTTTCGGCGTTCCACCAACATGATGTTAACCTTCTCTTAGTCGACTTTTAACAAATGACACAGAAACATCGCAGTCCTCTCTTGCGGGGGCCACGTTGTGTTTGTTTGGACACCTCTAATGTGGGACTCCCAGGCGGAGACGGAGATGGGACGATTGCCGGCTTGTCCTCCTCTCCTACCACTGGGGTGTACGGGTTACAAGGGCATCCAATGATGTAATCCTGTAAATAGAAACTCACAGCTTTCATTAGTGTTATTCTGAAAATCTGGTTTAATGGACTTAAGTGGGCACCACTTAACTCTGCCCTCTTTTCTGACAGCTGCATATCCTCACCCCGTCAGAACTAGTCTCCATCCCGGTTCCCATTCCCCCAACTCATTTCTAACTGTGACCAATGGGCCTTCTTCTAATACTTGAGTGGCCCAATGTTTTTGAGTGGGGCTGTTCACCTCTTCCCCCCTGGGAAACTGATTTGATGCTAATAGTGCAGTTGCTAACAGACGTGCCTGGTCTCCTGAGGGAATGATATTGGTAAAACCTTTTGTTTTTGCTAGTACCTCCAGTTTAGATTTCAGAGTTTGATTTGCTCGTTCAACTACGGCTTGTCCTGTGCTATTATATGGGATACCTTGTGTTAGAGTAAAACCCCATTTTAAGGCGAATGCCTGGACTGATTTAGATACAAAATTTGAACCGTTGTCTGTTTTGATCTGATTAGGGATGCCAAGCCATGCCATAGCTGTAAGCCAATGTTGGATAGTCACTTTAGAGTTGGTTTTAGGGTGTTGTGTGGCCACAATCATTCCACTAAATGTGTCTACGGTTACTGCTAGCCACTCTCAGGGTTTCAACAACTAACGGAGTGTAAAATCTGTCTGCCATAGCTCAGAGGCTTTAAGGCCTCTAGGGTTGACTCTGCTGGACCACAGAGGTGTTTTTTGACAGTGGGGACACATAGCTACTACATGTTTAGCATCATCAACTGAGATTCCGCATCTCTTTGCTAGTGCTTTAGCTCCGATGTGAAGAGACTCGTGTAGCTGGCAGGCGTCTCTTAGTGTCCACAGTCCTTTTGCTGCGGCATCTGCTTTGTCATTGCCAGTTTGAAAAAACATTTTGATTGGATCGTGGCTATTGACATGGATGACCTATATGGTGCCCTTTTGGGAAAAGAGTGCTTCTTCCAGCATTAGGGCTATTGTAGATGTTGACACACCAGGCCCTGACATGGCTAAGCAAAGCTTGGCCACAAACATCGAATCAGTCACTATGTTAAGGTGTTCCATAGGGAACAATCCACATGCTATTACTATGGCTGCTGCTTCTAGTTGCTGAGCTGAAAGTGCACAATCAGTCATTTTAACGCAGTGCCATTCTTCTCCTGATTGCCACACTGCTGCTGCGGTTGAGGTTGTTGAAGATGCATCTGTGAAGACTGTTGGTCCCTCTTGAGGCCTGTCCAAGATCTTCTGTGGTACGTCGATATCGACAATTGCTAGCATTTGAGTCCAGAGAGGCTTTGCAGCATACTGGACTTCTCCGCCGAATCCGATGAGGGCTATAGCCAAATATTCTGACATTGCTACTGATTGTGCTGGAAGTTGCTTGCCAAAGGGTAAATATATTCTTCCAGGTTCAATGCCTAGGTGTCTTAAGGCAAGTTTTCTGCTTTTCATGATGAGGTTACTAAGGCACTCAAGTCCTGGGGAGAATGCACGTGATGGTTTTCCCAGAACTATCCATTGTATTGGTTGAGCTTTTTCAGGAGGTCCCACTTTATTTTTGGTAGGGATATTTTTACTTTTGACTCTGTATTCTCCCATCTCTTCCTCCTCTGAGTTTGAGTCAGTTGTGGACCACTTCTCCGAGCTGCAATCTGATCTGGAATCGGAACTCAACTGGCTGGCTACTTCCAGGACCCAGCGTCCCCTTGCTGGACTCCAGCCACGCCCACTCCACTTACGTGGCTGGCTTTGGCACCGCCCACTTCCCTTGTGGGTAGGCCGATCCCTCCCCCTGAGTTCGCTCCGCCTTCTGCTGGGTGGGGTTTTTGCCTTATAAGGGCATATTTTCAAACACCCACTCTGATCAGCTCTCTGCCCTCTGCCTGCATTCCACTCCTCCTCCTCCCCCCAATAGCCCCCACCATCTTTCTCCTCCCCCTCCTGCCTGCGCATGCACACTGGCTCCAGCTCCACCCCACTTCCCCCTCTGGGGACGTCTCTGCCCCGCCCCTCTCCTACCCGCTCGGTGGCATCTTGGTATATATAGGGTGGTGGCCATGCCCAGGACTCGGCGCTTCTGGCTTCCTCGACTAACCCACCCCAGAAGGCTTCTGCTTGTTTCTGCCCCTCAGTAACCTGCTCACGGTTCGAGGGTTGAGAGTGAGTTTTGCAGGGAGAGATAGGCACTGGGGCTGCTACTTCAGGAATGTCAGGAATGTTATCTGCAGCCGTGGGAGCTGAAGGAGGAGGAGGTGGAGGGGGAAGCTGCATGCTGGTCTTCCGCTTATCTTTAGACTCAGCAAAATCATCTAAAGGGTGCTGAGTCCGCCTGGCTGACCTGACTCCTAATTGTGGAGTAATCATTAAACCATTCCTTGCAGCCTTCCAGGTTTCCTGCTTTTGCAAAGCTTTCTGCAAAGCCTGTACCATTTTCCCCCACAACTTTATGTTTTTATCACAACCCAAGGCCATCGTCTCCTTGGCTAATACTTCAGTGCATTTATCCCATACTTCGTGGAGAGTATCCACTGCCTGGTCTATAACCCCAAACTGTAAAACCCTCTCAACAACGAGAGTAAAATCCTTAGCTTTACAATCAATACCCCACTGCTTATGTAATTCTGATATGACCTTAACAAGGGCTTTCATCTTCCTTGCTGGTCCAGGAGCATCCTCCCACGCTGGGCTGGACCCACCACCTCAGCCACCGCTCACCTGTCCAGGTGATTCCTGATCCCCAGCTTCTTTCTTCCCGGGTTTCCTTCCAGCTCTCTGCTTCCCGGGTTTCGGCACCACTTGTTGCCTCACTCGAGAGGCGTGATGACCTGGTTCAGGAGTGGCATGGCAACCAAACCCAGGCTGCTCGGGCCATGAGCTACAGACATCAATGTGATGGATAGCAAATGGCGTTTATTGAAACGTGGCAATACTTTTTATAGCCTACAAAACGTCACTTCCATTTGCTTACATCTTAACTCAAGGCTATTGGCTATAGGGAGGGTCCCTAACTTTCTGTACATTGCTATAGCTTCCGATTGCCAGACCCTGACTACAACAATTGCTGTAAATATAAAGTTTCATTTATTAACTTCCAGTGTCTTGAGTCTTAGCTGGGGTTTATAAAAGGTGGGGGGGGCACGTAACTGCTAAACCACTACAAATTTTTTTATTGGCTTACCCAACGTGAGGCTTGAGGTTTAATTACATCTGTTTGACTGTTGATTGAATCCTGGAAGTTAAAAATGAAGCTGACCTGGGTACTGTGTTCAGTTTTTCCTTCTTTGATTTTCTGTTTTTTTGCACAGATGGCTTGTGGCAACAATTGGTATCTATATTTGGAATATGGCATGGTGGAAGTTTAAAAAGATGATTTGGGATTACAGGGACTATTTTTTCGGCTACATAGGGTTAAATTTAACTGAATTAGCTTCCAATGCTGTTTTTGATGCTTTTAATACATCACGAAATAGCAGCCAAATGAACTACTCAACTGCATTGGCGAGAGTGATAATGCCCCAAAGTACGATATTGGATCCCTGTGAGAATTCCTATTCAAAAGCGACGGTGGTATATTTAACGTGTTTGGTTATTTTTTCATTAATTATTAATTTAATATTAATTCAGCTTTGGGAATAAAAAAATCTGCCATGTCTTTAAAAAACCAGATTGATCGGGCCAGAAAACGTAAACAATGAAATTTTTCAGTATAAACAACTGGCTGCACGCTTGGACAATGTTTACATAAATGTCCCAGCATTGTTTATATTAGAAAGGTACAGCTTGAGACAGAGGACTCTTCTTCTGTAGGTAGTCCAATTCTTCAGCCTGTAAATTGTGATTCCATCACAGACACCAATACTAGTATGTCACTAGGAGCCCAGGTTCCCCAAAATTCTGACCAACCACAAGCTCCATCTTCTGTTAAACTAGCCCCTGTGAAAGTTAAAGCCAAAGCTGGATCAAAACATGGGTCAAAAGAGGAACTAAGTGATGCTTGCCCATCTGATTTCCCACAGGAGGAAGAGGAAGAGGAAAAAGTTAGCCTCAAAGATCTCACTGGTTTGCTTAGGTCTAAATATGAGGACAATGCAGGATTAGTTGAAAGAACAGATGATGGTTCTCAGGAAATTAGGAATGCTGCTAGAAGAGTTTTGTATGGACATTTTACAACAGATCAGCCAGGAGAAGAGGAGATGGATGATGTCCAAGGTTCTAATGATCCCCTTAGAGAGGTTAGAGAAGTTAGAAAGGAACACTCAAAGGAATCAGGAGAGACAATCCTAAGCTGACTGGTGACATGCCATACAGGTAGGAGACAAGTCTGCAAAGCAGCTAGGCCCACTTGCAAAGAAGAGTGGAGTGGACAAACACCTGGCAACCGATCTGGATGTGATTAGCTTGTGGACACATCTTCTATTGGTTGTAGGTATGAGATACACCTCCCGAGATGACTTGCCATGGGTAGCTAGGAAGTGGAACTCAGTTGAGCAAGGAATCAAGCTTCTGAAGGACTTTGCTGTGAAGGAAGTGGTTTGTGGAAATGTAGTGGTTTAGGCAGTTACCTGCCCACCCCACCTTTTATAAACCCTGGCTAGAACTCAGGACACTGGAAGTTAATAAATGAAGCTTTATATTTACAGCAATACACAATATACAAGCAAATATTTACAAGATATAACAGATATTTACAGATATATACAGTAAAAAGGTAATACAGACACCACACTCTTCCCAGAGACCAAAATCCCCAAGACAGGGTAACCAAACCCCCCC